>JBBPNZ010000110.1:0-38295 GCA_038091195.1 Phylloporus rhodoxanthus | reverse complement strand
TGTCCCAATGACATGTCATTTTGAAATGGTTATATCTCAATCCCATGGCAACAAAATCACATGACTAAGGGCTCATCATTAGGGTAGGGGTTAGGGCTATTGATGACTCTGCAAGAGTTAGAGCTAACATATTTTGGTTCTTTTGCAAATGTCAAGTCTTTCCAAAATACCCCAACATTGGGACACTTATTTGAGCCACTATACTATTTTATATGATACTGTTTCTATTTTTGTTGTGGTGGCATCTGTGATATCATTCTGGATTTTGAAATGAGAAGACATGTAGTTTTATCTGATCATCCAGTCAGATCAATTCATTCATCATTATCTAATAGGTGACATTGCTGAATGCACAACCACCTCAACTGCATTCGGCCGATGCCCAAAAGAGTTGCCCAAACAATGAGGCTCACCTAGATAAATAGATGCCATCTCCCTCAGGCATTGACCCTGTTCACTCTTGTCAATGACCTATGCATCATTCTGGCTTGGGAGTTCAAAATATGTAGTGTGACATACTTTGAGCTCTTTTCAAGCTATTTGAAAAACACCTCCCTATCAATCACCATTTGCAAGGTGGGGCCCATCATATGATGGCATAGATATGCACTGGAAAACACTACTGTGAGAGTGGGCTGAAGAGGTGACTGAATCTCAATCTCCAGTGGTGTGGCAGTGCTTCAGAATGCATACCTGTGTGCTTGTCACCTGCCATGAAAGAGGAAATGCACCAGAGATGATGGCAGATACAGAGCAGGCAGCTTTGTCCAGAGTGGCCATTCTGAGGTGACCAAGAATGCGAGCACATGTCATGTGGAGGAGAGCCCCTTGGTAGCTTAAGGGAGGCAAAGCACTGATTAGGAACAGATTTTGAAAAAAAAAAAGGAACAGAACTCATGAGCGAGTGTAGCAAATGGTAACTTGGCCCTGGAAAGTGGTTGCACTGCATTCTAGGACTCAGTCTTACTGAGTCTCTTCTTCTTCTTTTTCCATTACAATGCTCGTGAGTATGCTTGCCACCACCTGCTGCAACAGTTGGATGCATGTGTTGAATTTATCAGGGTGAAAGCATAGCATTTGCGCCATGACCTTGTCCCATGCAGTCTTGCCTTTGATGCTAGGTTGCTGAGGATGGGTCCGCATGTCCTGATATGTGCTCTGCAGCAGAAACAATGCCAAACATGGGCCAGGGTATCCCACATCTCAGTGAGGTGCAACATGCCATTGGTCTGCAGTTCATTTCACTTGCCTTTGTACTCTCATATCTACTCTTATAGATGGTGCTTTCTCTCCTCCAGTAGTTGACATACTCTCCCTTCCTGCTGTCAGCACTTTTTGCTGCTCTTCCTTACATTTGTGGCATTCTTCCTCTTTGGCTTGACGAGCAAGCTCCTTATAGAATAGGCACCCTTGCAACCTAATGATCTCTTCCCTGGCAATGTGCTCACATTCTTCTCTTGCAATGTGCTCCTTTTCTTCAACAAGCAACCAGGAAAAGACTCTAGTTGGCATTCAAACTCTCATACTTGCGACACCTCTTCTCATAGTTGCCATTCTTTATCCTAGGCTTTGCAAGCAAGCTTCTTGTGCTCTTGCTCTTTTCGAGTTTGGAGCTCCTGTGCACCCCTGCTCCTCGTCTGCATATGATACCACTTTGTCCATTCATTAAAAACATGCTGCCATCTTCTCTATATTGGCATTCCATGGTTCATTGGAAGTCAGTGTGGACACATGCCTCCGAGATGCATCCCTGCCAAGGTTCAGAAACAAACCTTTAGATGTTCAAAGGGCTAGGATTGGGAGGACTCCATATCATCTCACATATTGTGTGAGGTTGATGTAATCCACGAATCTGAACCAGAGGACTTGTGTGTGGATGGCTTGCAGGTGGTAGAGCACATGCTGAGTAAACATGTCTGAGAAGAATGCATTGTAAGAGTGAAACATATCAAAGAAGGGACGACTGACTTGGCGGAAGTGGAATGAAATGGGTAAGTTGACAACATACATAGTATGCATCTGGGATATGTCCGTGCCATTGACCTCATCTGCAAATGGGTTAAATGGCCTCGAGCAGCCAGTAGAGATGGTATGTATGTCCAGTCTTGGTCCAGTTGCCAATATCCTCTGGCTTTCGGGGAGAGTCTCATGTTCAACAGGATGCTGGACTCTGCATCCAAGTTGGATGACATGATGGACATGGTGGTTGCAATAGACCAACAAGACTAACTTTGTGGTGTGAAGGCTGTGTGTGTTGACCTCTGGGAAGGACACAAAAATGATTGGTTTGGGTATGTCATCAATGGGGAACAAGGGAGGGAAATGTTCTGGGGTGAGCATTGCGAGAGACAAAAGATGGTGCTCACTGGGGACGTCACAGTAGTGAACAATGTGTTGTGAGAGTGGGCATAGGAAAAGGTGGAAAAAGTAGGTGATGGCTGGAGAGCTGAGTCAAGGTTGTCTGGCACTATGCAGAGCATCTGGCCATCTTGCTCTTGCAAGAGGGAATGCACAAATGAATTTTTGCACTTGTGGAAGTAGGTGTCAATGAGGGGACAGTCACAGGAGAGGATCAGGTCTTTCTGGAGCTCACCTGAACATACAGTTTTGCCATTCTCAATCAGTCGTGAAGTGGACCACTTCATGACAGTGGCACTAGTTGGCATTGGCAACAGGTACAACAAAGTATCATCAGATCCACTTGGGAGTTCTCCAGACTGCCAGCACAGGGACTTGCATTTAGACAGGTATCATCTGGCCCGGTGCACCGATATCCTGCTGCTCAATATATTAGCATTCCTGTTTCAATGATGGAAAGTTTTCAAAAAAAAACTGAGCCATGTTGTCTGGTTCACATTTGTGGACCATTCAGCATTGCAGGGAGATGCTTCCCAACACATGGTTGTGGAGTGAAGCAAAGACACCTCGTGTTTGAGCTCAATAGTGGGAATGAACACCAACGTTCCTGGCATAATTACTGCCCCCCGACTGAGTGTGCTGCCCACCTATTCTGACAGGCCATTTCCTCCTTCAGCACTGTGCATGTCCATGTTTTCCACCCAAGCCCCACCACAGCCATATGTACATGGAGAAAGACTGGCTGTGAGGTCATGCATCCTGAGAAAAACAATCGGTTCACTGTTATTATCAGTGAATGCTCTTGCTCGCTTCCCCTCAAGACTTTGAAAAGACATAGTAGATGATGCTGCCTGCCCCACCACCTATGATGGTCGGGCCCCACGGATCCTCTGGTACACTGGTCCATCAACGCTTATTGCCACTGTTCTCGCCCTTTCACTCTAGCACTATGGGTCATCATACCTGACATTGTCCTCAGATCTAATCTGAAGCTTAATGCCAAGATCAAGCCTATTGGTCAAAGTGCCTCTTTGTTGCCCTATATGGGAGGTGAGACATCATGTCACAGCTGACCACACCTTTATTTCTTATCGCAGCTGAACCATTGTGCACATGAAATAAAAATGGAGCACAACTAGTGGTCCTGCGAAGCCTGTGTGCAGGTGCCTGCCAGCGATCGCAGTCTTGTGATGGGACAGGCATATAGGCCAAGACCAGAACAAAAGGATTAGGCTTGACTAATACGAGGTTGTGTGAACCTCAGGTGTCAATCCTGTCAGACATCTGTCAGACTGTGGGGCCTAAATGCTTGATGGCATGCTTGTTGGTTGTAGGCATCCTGGGATGTCGTGCATCACATTTAAGCGCACACCATACGTGATATGTATACAGTGTCCATCTCAGATGCTTGAAACATGTGCATGCATAGCAATCGATTCAGGTTGAACCAGAGTTGTCCCACATTGAACCCACCAGCATTGCCCCATGCATGGTTTGCAGGATAAGTGGGCTTGGACAAGATGTGGAAAGTGTAGCCTATATCACTCTTGGCATGAGAGCTACAGAGGCATGTTTTTGGGCTCCAACATCAAGTGAGTACAAAGTGCTGGCTTCAGCACTTTGTTCCTTGCTCTGCTTTCATGATGTTAGATCGCAGTAATTGTCTCTTCTCATGTAGATTAGCTTCCTCATTCTTTCTTCTGTCCTGATGCCTCCCCATCGCCTCCCCCATGCTCGCCCAGTTACCCCCTCTGACCCTCCTGAAGGGAGCAGTCCTGGGGGAAGCAAGCCCATTCAAGGTGATGGTGGTGTTCCCAGTTTTTCCTAGGATGTTGTAGCACAATCATCCCCCATTCCTCCAGCTGTTGCCTTAGCTGTGATTGCAGGCTCTCCAGTGGCTGAGGCCAGGGGTGGCACTTCCACTATCTCCATTCCAGGTGAGCATGTCAATATCGCCCAAGTTGCTGTTCTTGCAGAAAACATCCCCTGGGTGACACTGGTCCCTCCCTCTAACGAGGACAGCACCTCACGTGCCCTGCTTACTCCCCTGACATGCCATTCAACATGCTGCACTTGCTCAGGGGGATCTTTCACCTCTGCACCTCCAAAGAAAAAGCAGAACAAAGGTAAACACCAAGCTAAGGATCCTCCCTCCCCTCTAGACTCTGCAGGCCTACCTAGCCCCTCCCCAATCATCCACCTCCTGGCCCATTGCCCTCCTTTGGCAGACATCTTTGAACAGCTCCTTATATACCCATCTTTGCCTTCCAAGGAGCCTCTCCCTTTGACTAACTGGATCTACTGCTCTGCTATGCTCTCTGTAGCTTCTCGGGGGCTCAACCTCAAGGACCCTGCTGTCCTCCCCCAAGTCCTCAAGAAACTCACAGACCTTGCCCTAGGGGTTGACTTCACCAACCTTCTGGTGGAAGCTGTGCATACATACATCCACCCCTCTGGGTAACCCTTTACTTCCTCCACCTCATCTTACTTTCACCTCACCTTACCTTACCATTACCTTACCATTACCTCACTGTTACCTCACCATTACCTCACCACTTCACCAATGGTGCATATACCTGTCCTTACATTACCTGCCCTTATCTTCTTGGCAGATTTACCTGACCTGAACCAGCAGACTCTGTTACCACTGTTCTCCACCACATCTACACCCTTATCCACTCCTTGCTCCCTACCCTCCAACTCCATTATCCTGGATGGCTTTGACCTCCCCTGCCTGGCCAAGGTCATCTCTGCTCTTAAGAACAACTGGGTTGTCCATATCCCAATTACTGCTCTCACCACTTGCACCATTGCCTCTGCCTCCTTCTTGATGTGTAAGGACTCAGGCCATGCCCTCCTCTTCAAGGAGGGGCAGCTCTCTGTATCCTCCTCCAAGTTTTCCTCCAAGGATGAGAGCTCTATCTCTGCTTAAGACTGGTTTCATGCCTTCCCATGCCTCATCAGTGCCATCTGGCACTATCTACCAGGTGACCAGGCTGGGAATATTGTGGACCCCTGGGAGACACATTTTAATTGCCTTGTATGTCAGGCAGACTTTTGGGAGATGTTTCATGCAGTTCTCTACTATGACATCTGCCTGCATATTCACTTCATTGACCCACAATGTGGCATTGACCCCTTGGTCTGGCAGGAGGAGGTGTGGCATCAGATTCTTGACGTCTACTGCACCAACACACAACATCTTCTTCCAGGTCTTGCTGGCATTCCCCCCCCCCCAAAGCTATAGTACCTTATAATCATACCCTACCTCCTCATCCTCTTCAACCACTAGGTCAGCCTCACAGCCCTTTCTGTCACAGCCAACCACGTCCTCCTCTTCTACTTCCAACACTTCCTGCCCCTCTAACTCCTAGCCCTTTTGCTGCCTCTTCTGTAGCAGCCCCACCTGCAGACATCGTGCTTGTGGTCTCACCAAAACAGCCTTCATTGCTTAGGTTAACAATGTCTGGCAGACTGCTCAGGGTGAGCAGGTTTGTTTCTGCTTCAATGGGAGGGGCTGCACTGACTCCAGCTGCTTCTGCCTCCATGTCTGTTCCCATTGTGGCTCCACCCACTCAGCTTAGTCATGCAATCACTAATGGTTTTTTTGCTAGTGGTAACTCTCTTTTTGTGGTGGAAATGGAAGGAACTTCTTGGGGAAGCCAGTGTTCTTGAGCAGTTTGTGGATGTTCTGAAAGGCATCCATTACAGCTGGCATATTGGTGTTCCAGACTCCTACATTCAAACTCATCCCTTTCTTCCAAACAATCATCGCTCTGGCATTGAACACTTAGATTTCATCACTTCATACATTTACACAGAACTACAAGCACACCATTACTCTGGTTGGTTATGTATTATTGGCTCTCCTGGCATTCACACAGCCTGTCTACTAATCTGCTCTCTTACCTTTAGGTTCTTTCTCTCCTGATTGTCTCAAGGCTATTACAGGCCCCTTTCACACTAGCTCTTTTGGCATAATTTCAAAACCAGGCTCCTTCAAATTTTGTCTCATTCAAGACCATTCCTTTCCTCACAATGACTTTTTTACCCCCTTGCTCAACTTGTTGATTGACTCCTCAGTCTTTGAGATTAATTGGGGCACCTTTAGTGATTGCTGGATCCTCATAGCAAGAGCTCCACCCAGTTCCCAGGGCACAGTCTTTGACATTGAAGCTGCTCATTGGCACTCACCTATTGCTCCTAAAGACCAACATCTTGCTTGTGTCAAAGTCTCCATTGACAGTTGTAACCTAGTCTACATCAACCACTGTGCTTGTTTTGGTTGTGCCAGCTCTAGCCCTTTGTTTAACTGCCCTGGTAACATAATCGTTCTTATATTCTACCATCAAGGTGTCGATAACATCATTCACTGGGCAGATGACTATGTTTTCCTTTGCTATCCTTCTGCTTCACTTACAGACAGTTCTTTCTTCTTTTCCTATGATGCATCCCTTGTTTTCAACATTGCAGCAGAACTGGGCTGGCCTTGGGCCCCTGATAAACATACACCCTTCAACTCTTCCTTCTTATACCTAAGTTTTCTTTGGTACCTTGACTCCAAAACTGTATCCATTCCTCTGAAAAAACATCAAAAATATATTGATTGCATCACTTCTTGGTCTCATGGTCTGGCAGTCTCCCTCAAGGATTGTCAAAGTGTTGTGGGTTGTCTCCAACATTGTACCCTAGTCTTTTCCAATGGCTGTTCTCATCTTCCTTCCTTATACAAATTTGCCACCTCATTTAAAAACACTAAAAACCCCTTCATTCATTATCACATTCCATTCCAGGTTGCCACAGATATTGTCTGGTGGAAAGCTGCCTTGGAACACAAATGGTGCAGTTGCTCAATCTTTACCCCATCAAATCTCCTTCCTCTTTTAGTCTTTGTTGATGCCTTCTCTTCATTTGGCATTGGCCTACTCTTGAATGGCCATTGGCTAGCCTGGAAACTTCTAAACAGCTGGAAATTAGATGGCTGTGACATTGGCTGGGCAGAAATGATAGCAGTCAACCTGGGTCTCTGCACCCTCATTCACTTCAGCTTTCATAATTGCCATATCATCTTCCACTCTGACAACCAAGGTGTTGTTGGTGCACTTAACACTGGCAGATCTCGCAATACCATGCAGAATGAAGTTCTTCACCATATTGTCTCCAACTTCCGAGATCACAAGATTTGGCTATTGGTAAAATGGGTTAAGTCAGAAGACAACATCTCTGACTCTATTTCCCAAGGTTCTCTTCCACCAACCATTTCTCTTCACAATTGTCCCCCTCCCCTCCCTATGTACTTGAAACAATTTGTTACCCTTGTATAATCTCTCATTTTAAATTACACACCCCTATTATTTCTATTTGTTCACCCTTGTTTGCCCCCACCATGTGTGATGACTTTGACATGCTATCTCGCAACTTCCTGCATGCCCTGCTCCTACTCACGCCATGCACAAAACCCACCCACACATTCTCTACTCTAACTAAAGTAAAGGTCAAGCTCTCTCTCAACCACGCCTGGGCAGATGCCACCCTCAAGAAATACTGTAGTGTTATTAAGGCATTCCACTTCTTTTGTGATAAAGAAAATATCCCTGCTTGCCACTGTCTTCCTGCCGACCAACACCTTTTCTGTGCCTTCGCCACATCTGGGGTTGGCTTTCTTGCAGGCAGCACAGTTCATGGTCACATAGCCGTTGTCATATCCAGGAAATCATGCTAAGTTCAACTCTGGTGCTCTGCTCTCAAGTCCTTCAACTCTGGAGCACTTTTGCCCAAGAAGCACTTAGGAGTTCCCAGAGTTCCCTCTTATATTCTTCTTCATTCTGTTCCTCATACCTTTGACTCTTTTGTATTAGACTCACCTCTTAGATTAAACTGCAGCTGTGTTCAACTGCGGACACAGCTCTGGCTTACTTTTCCTCCATCTCTGCCTCCATCCATATATGAATATTTTCCTAACTCCACCTCTGTATATAAACCCTCTGTACTCAATACTCATACTCCAGTTTGAATATCACATTAGACTTACTCCTTCTACTTCAACCCCTCTGACTGACTTATTCATGCTTCATGTTGAGTCCTTACTCCTCCATTCGACCAACTCCAAAATATGGGACTGGTGTGAAGATAAGGGCACACCACATACGGTGAAGCCAAATCCCATTCGCTCCTAACTCCAGACTTCCTTGGAGTTACCTCTGGAGTAAAACCAGTCTTAACAGCCACCATCAAAGCTTGGCACCTCTACAATAATGCCCATTGGCTAGGTGGTGCTAGGCTCTGCTGCATTATAGAAAGTAGATTTTGGGTGTGGAGTGCAAGATGGGGTCATCCCAAGGGTCCAAAGGTAGGGTTGGTGAATCTGACGGGTTTGCTTTTTGAGTCTTGTCACAGAGTCTGGCAGTGTGCAGCCACAAACTCAGAACCAAATGAGAAAAATGGGAGTGAGATGATGGGGGATAAAAACTTGTTAAGAAGATCCATTGCACAGTGCAAATACAAGGCTTTATAGTTCGGGCATTTCCCAGGACTTGGTAACTATGGTGAATCCTGTTCTATAGGATTCAAGGAAATAAAGGAAAACAATGTTCTAAAATAATATAACATAGTAGCAAATGAATGATATAACTATAAATGGTCAAGGACAATGTGTGGGAAATGAAATGAAAGGATAAAAATGAATCCGAAATGTCAGATTGAAGCAGATTGAAGCAGATTGAAATGGACTAAAGCAGACACATATCAGATGCACACATGGACTAGGACAGATTGCGATGGATGGAGGATGCAGTGCTTGGGTGAGACCAGAAGACCTGTGAAACACCTAGAAAAGGGTCCTATGAACATAGAGAGCAATAGCACTCTACATTCAAGGGGGACTTTGTGACTGACTGTCCCCAGTCAGTCATGCAGTCATGTGATGCTGACCTAATTGTGGACCAATGTGACTCACGGCAAACTCCAAGTCCAACATGCTTACTCAACCACTACCACCACTCAACCTTAATGGCTCGACCTCAGCAACTCATTCCAGATCCCAGAACTCCTCAAACTCGCTTGTTTTGTCAATGACAATGATCTGCATGAATTGCGTGCACAAGAACTCAAAAACTGCATGTAAACAACAATGCACATGGTTGAAAACGGTATCAGATGACCAACCATGTCGTACAATGAACAAGGAAGCTGGATAGCAAATGGAATATGGAAATGAGGTGCATGGCAACGTGTTTGTGTTTGAATTTGGGCTAATCATGTTGTTCAAACATACACATACTATGGGTATCTCGGGTATCTCAACCAAGACGTTGCAGTGCCATGAGACGACGGAGTCATGGGAGCAATGATAAGCACAATGAAAATGGCACAATGGAGGATTCAAGTGACAACAGCGACAAGAGGGGGAAGTGCAGGGACTGGTGAGGAGACAGTTCAGTGGCTGGGCTCAATGTATAGTGCATGGTGATGTGATTGCATCTGATTTCATACTAATGTTCATTCAAATATTCATGCACAACTGAACAATGGCATTGCATGTATATGATAAAAGACAATGTGGGGAGAGTGGGTCGATGAATAGAATGGGGACATGGTGCATGGTAATATGATTGCAATCTCTGCATACTGACTTTTTGTCCAAATGCATGCATACATGTTACACGCCAAACAGGAATGCAAAGGTGATGGAGCACATGTGAGGCGATGAACTGCTATATCAACAGATGATGGGGAAGCAAACACAGCACAGAGATGAAGTGTGCTGATATGGTGGTGGTGATGACAACTTCGTAAGTTCGACCTGTTCCAATAAGAGTGGCAACCAAGGCACCCAAACGACCTGTAAAACAAACGCAAATCAGCCATGCCAAAGTGATTACTGAACACACCCGCATTGCAATGCGTCTAGCTCTAAACGAAGTGCAAGAAGTCAGCAAAACAAAGAGGACAGGATGGATTAACAGTGAGGTCAAAACGATGAGAGGATGGGAAGGTGTCAGGTGCGTGATTGAAATGTTGAGTATGAATGACCACTAATCAGATTATATACAGCTCGCACAATGAAGACAGTGAGGATGAGGGGATGAGATCTGCGCTATTGCAAAAAGGTATGTTGGATGATGTAGATAGGGCCTGTTACGTTGCTCTGTGTAAATGGAACTTGAATTGTATTTCACCATGTCACATCGCATCTGTGTCATATTGCATCCATTGTAGCAACATCCATGTCTGTGTCCCCATCTGTGCGATCCTGAATACGAATGAAATGAAAATGAAGATAAACATATAGAAATGAAGAGGAAACAAGGAAATGGTATAAACTAATTAACATGAGGTACTGCTCAACTTGTTTTCTTCATGTGTCTTTCTCATCTTCTCCTGTGTAGAGCCCAAGTAAACCAGTATGAATGAAAATGAAAATGCAAGCAATAATGATGCAGCATCTCAATGTGCGATGGAAACAAACAACCAAATGTACGATGAATACGAAATATGAATGACAATCAAAACTTATCCAATAATGGATCAAAGGAACAGCAGGCTAACAAACAGCTTGAACGGGGTGTGTGGGCGAATGGATAAATTGCGAATTCAAAGGTTGTGAAAATGAAACGCAGATATTCCCCCACAGGAACTTTGAAGGATGACCTCCTGGGCATCCGAGTGTCATGCAACGACAATGCTGTGCACCCAGAATGGTTGAAAAGGGAAACAAGGGGGTGAGTCAAATAAAAGAGGATGAAAAGGAATGAAGAACAATGAAAATGAACCGAGGGGGTCTTCAAACAAATAGCCCCGGAACAAAGAGAAAACAAGCCAAACACGGAACAAAAGGACGAACGATGAGGATGAACAAAATGAATAGCCCTGGAATGAAGAGAAAACAAACAGAACAATGGATGAGCAACATGAATGAGAAAAGTAGCACACGAATAGTGCAACACAATCTGGATGAAGAATAGTGTGCTCATGAACATCATAAATCGAGCAAAATGCTATAAAACGCAAGTCCATGCCAATCTGTTGCATGGATCTGGCGCAGTGATGGCAGAATTGAATGAAAAGGAGTGAGAATAAGAAGAAAGTGAAATGTTGATAACACAAGTCAAAAGCGAGTAAAAACATACAAGAGGATCAAGAAAATAACAAGAAATGAGGTGGTGAAATGCAGTGAATGAACCGTCCAACAACGGACAGGTGCAATGGACTGATCGGTGAGAACAGATTAGCCACAATGACACCTATGAAAATTGAAATGCAAAACTGACCAGAAGCAGTCTGGATAAAGAAGAGGGCGCTCGTGAATGTCACGAACAAAACGGAACACCTGAAAAGTTGTGTCCTTGCAAATCCATTCACAGATGGGGTACCATGTGTGCGAAGAAGAATGGTCAACAAGAACATGAAAACAAAATGCAATGTTGAGATGATACAAGTCCAAAGTGAATGAGAATGGGCATGAGAGCTGCAACAATGCAGTCAAGGGCAATGAATGTGATGTGATGTCTTGTCTGTTGAGACATGCAGAAGATTTTATAAGCGGCAATATTGAAAATGATAAAACTTGGGTGCAGTGGTGTAGAGAATCTGCAATGTTAGATGAAGGCAGTGAAGATAATGAAGGTGAAAATATGCCCACAGTTTGTGCAACAGATGGCAGAACAGATTGACCAAATGGCTTGAATGAGTTTTGATGAAAAACGCTGGCTGTCCTTGTGGTTACTTGGTATGTCTGTGACAGACATGGATTGCATGATGGACACAAGCATGATGAATACAGCTGGGGGCAATGGTCAGTGAAAACAGGTAAAAAAGAAATACTTTCAGATGCTGTGTCTGAATTGGTAAGGATGTTTGACTTGATGTCAAGAGTGTTGTGGGAATCTGGCAAGTCCAGATGAATCAATGATGAGGCAGTGACAAAAAGGGATGAACAGCTGTCAGATGCTATATCTGAATCAGCAAGGATGATTGACTTAATGTCAAGAATGTTGCAAGAATCTGGTGAGCCCAGATGAGTGGATGACAATGAAACCTGCCCAAGTGGCAGGTTGAATGAAGGTGGCAATGGTGATGGGGTGATGGCAGCAATTGATGACAAATCAGCGATGTTATGTTTGGCAAGAAGTATGGTTGAATCTGCATAGCACAGTGCTGAGAATGACAAATCTTGAATGCAGGGGATGAGATCTTTATCAGCGTCTTCATAAGACTTGAGGATATCCAATATCTTGTCCAAATCATCTTGAAGATAGAGGTCAATGATATCTTCAGTGGCTTGGGAGTCTGTGGTGTCCGCTTGACTTGTGTGTGACGAATGAAGCTGCATAGGGTCAGGGTGAGCAGAATCAGAATAAAATGAAATAATTTCAGACGATGTGTCTAAATCCTCGAAGACATCTGATGCAATGTCAAGAATGTCTGCAGTACTTTGCTAATCCATGATCACAAACGTTGGCGATGAGGCAGTGTCCTGTTCTGGAGACAGATGAACAGATGTGGGTGAAAGTGATAAAATAAATTTGGTGGCTGCAAAAACATAGTCCATTTCATATCCGTCATCTGGGTGAGTGTTCAGACAAAGGATGGACAAGCATTCCTGCATGTCCGTGCTGATTGAGTTAGGGAAGCCACTTAGGAATAAGGATTTCTGCTCAAAGGGGGAAAGACAATGTTTAGCCAGCAGCAAAGAGGAGATATGAATGAAAATTTGAGAATAATTTTCCAAATCATTGACGGATGACATCACCTGAGTATGGAAATAATGGACCAGCTGGATCAAGTCCAACCAATGCATGCCATGAGAAGGCATGATAAATATAATTGTCATGGAAAAATGAGGACAACTTCTGCAGTGCAACAAGAATCTGAGTCTGCACAGATTTGCAAGAAGTGCAAAAGGTGAGAAAAATGGAAGAGAGGAATGAAGTCAACAAAGAATGCAAAGACGAAGTGAAAAAAAAGCATCTGTTAATTGCAAACCCAATGGTCCCCTTGCAGTGGGCTCCAGTTATAGAAAGTAGATTTTGGATGTGGGGTGTGAGTTGGGGTCGTCCCAAGGGTCCAGAGGTAGGGTTGGTGAATCCGATGGGTTTGCTTTTTGAGTCTTGTCACAGAGTTTGGCAGTATGCAGCCATGGACTCAGGACTAAATGAGAAAAATGGGAGTGAGATGATGGGGGATGAAAACTCGTTGAGAAGATCCATTGCACAGTGCAAATACAAGGCTTTATAGTCTGGGCATTTCCCAGGACTTGGTAACTATGGTGAATCCTGTTCTATAGGATTCAAGGAAATAAAGGAAAACAATGTTTTAAAATAATATAACATAGTAGCAAATGAATGATATAACTATAAATGGTCAAGGACGATGTGTGGGAAATGAAATGAAAGAATAAAAATGAATCCGAAATGTCAGATTGAAGCACATTGAAGCACATTGAAATGGACTAAAGTGGACACATACCAGATGCACACATGGACTATGACAGATTGCGATGGATGGAGGATGCGGTGCTTGGGTGAGACCAGGAGACCTGTGAAACACCTAGAAAAGGGTCCTATGAACATAGAGAGCAATAGCGCTCTACAGCGTTCTACACAGCATTTCCAACCTGGCTCCCCAAACCTCAAAACCTCCTTGCCTGCCAGTCACATGGAAGATACTTTCCATTCTTGCTGCCAGCTATGCCCCTCTGGATCCTTTTGATGCCTGCTGCTTAGCAGCCACCTGCTTCACCCTCTGGGGCCAGGTACACCTTGGTGAAATCCTTTCCCCCTGGGAAAATCCTTCAAGCCACTCTCAATCCCTTGCCACTATCACCTTTTCCATCAGTAAAATTACACTATGCTTTATCTGGCTTTATATGTCTTATTTGGCTTGTCAAACTACATATCATGTACAACATTATCAACCATTGTTCCATAACATTAAAAACTCTGACTACACTACATTTTAACACAAAGGAAGCTTGAGAATGGGTTTTTGAACAAGTTTGAGATGTTCATCAGGAAAACAGAGTGTTGCTTATTCACACTTATCATAATTTTTTGTGCTTTTCCATTTTGAACAAGCTAACTAAGTAAACAAAGGAGAAATACAAGTGCTAGTAAGCATAGAAAGCAGAGCAAGCTCAGAAAGCATGAAGGAAATAAAGTGTCATGTACTGGAGTCAAACCCACGACTACTTCTGGTTACCAAAAACAGTAAGAACCATTTACAACTAACCATTAGACCACAAGCCCATATCTAACTCTTAGCTCAACAAGTATATGACTACATCCCAGGCAAGTAAGTTGAAAAATCTGCCTAAGTCCACAATTTAGTCCCTATGCCTTTTGGCTCCACACCACTATGCTGTCAACCTATTGTCACCCACACACCACACCACCACCCTCATCACAGCCAATGTGCACCCCAGCACATGTGCTCCACAGCTGCATCTTGTTCACACTTGCCATTTGACCAACATCCAACTTTGCATTCAAGGTCAGCCAAGGCTCACTCAATTAAAAAAATGATAAGTACCACCCCATTTGACCTATTCACTGCACCCACCATCCTCTCAGCTTATTCACACCCACCTGACCATTTACTGTACCCCCACTACACCAATTTGTGTGCCATCCCCACCTATTCATACCCAGAGTCTGCATACCCTTCCACCCATTTTCTCATGCCCTTTCACACACCCCCTCACATATTCCCCTTTTTGCCTCCAGACCTGAATAACCTGACCCTGCATGCAGCAGATCTGCCTTTTTTTTCCACCAGACACTACCCACATTTTACCTTTCCTGCCTGTGCATACCACCTCATGCTCATCCTTTACTCTCACTCACCCACTCATTTACCTCATCCTGCCACCTTGCCACCTTACCCTCTCACCTTCTCTTATCCACCTTGCCATGTCACTCGTTCACCTGCTGGCTGCCTCACCCTCTTGCCACCTCTTGCTCTCTTGCGCACACTTGTGCACCTCAGCCTTTCACTCTCACCCTCTCACCACCTTATCCTCTCACCTTCTTGCTGCCTCTCACCCTCTCATGCACTCACGCATCTCACCACCTTGCCACTTTGCCCTCTCTCCTCCTTGCCTTTGCTCATATGCCTGACAGAGTGACAATAAGGATAACAATGATATGACATCGTCAATGCCGACATGTGCACAACTGCATCCACAAGCAGCAATGGCAGGGATAGGGCAAGGCAGGCATGACGACAACAATGACACAATAAGGTCATGGTCACAACAACGACCACAACAACAATGTGATGAGGAGGAGGGGGAATGCAAGACACAATGATGGCAATGGCAGTGCAATGTCGTTGATGACCCAGCACCGTCGACAACACCATGACAATGGTGCTGATGTGTGCACACAATGGCACCACCACATGACAACAAGGACAAGGACAACAGCAATACATGTGTCACACACCCAGCCAATGACACAACAATGGCAATGGTGGTGCAATGTCATTGATGACCCAGTGCTGTTAACAACAACACAACAATGGTGCTGACATGTGCACACAACAGCACCACTGCATAACAACAAGGATGACAGCAATGGCAATACACACGTTATGCACCCAGCCAACGCCTGTCACCATACCCTTCCATGCCATCAAGCCCAACGACTTGCTTGATGCACCACATGATGGTGAGGATAACACTGGCAAGAAGGAAACAACAACAGGGATACAACAGGACAGCGCAATGAGGACCATAGTATTTTATTTCTCCTTGTATATATAGGGTAGCTTTAATCTACTTAATCTACTTATTTTGCTTTCTGTGCTTATAATAAGTAAATTAAGTGTGATTCAAGGAGAATAAGTTGAAGACCCTCCTTGAATTGTGCTTATTTTGCTTGTTCAGTTTGTTGCTTAACTCGGTCGAAAAAGTGTAATAAGCTGTGCATAAGCATGAATAAGCAATACTCTATTTTCCTGATGTTGTGATAGTCAGCTAAGCCAAATAAGACACATAAAGCCAAATAAAGAACATTGTAAAGTTACTGATATCCTATTATTCAATAAAAACAGTTCCCAAAAAATGCCTCCTCCCATTTACCAAGGTGGTCAAAGCCAAAGGTGAAGAGGTGGTCATTTGCCGACAAAACGACACCTCTGACCCCATTGCCACCCTCCTCTCACATCTGACAGTCAATCAAATTCCCCCACACCTCCCCCTATTCTCTTACAAAATGCCTCACGGCTGGTGTTGCCTCACATGGAGATGCTTCCTTGCCCGCTGCAATGCCGTGTGGTCCTTTCACCAAATCCCCACCACCACTAGTCACTCCTTTCATATCGGTGGTACCACAGAGTTTCTCCTTGCTGGTGTTCCTCCTAACATTGTCAAAGCCCTCGGCTGCTGGTCCTCAGATGCATTCCTCCACTACTGGCATTCCCTTGACTGCCTTGCCCCATTACACATCGAAGCTCTACCTCCCACATCTCTGTCTCTGTTGGGGGGGCTGGGTGTGTGCCTCTTGTCATGCTCCCACAGCATTGCCTTTTCATTTGGGCCAGTTTTGTCTCCTCAGGCCCCCAGTGCACCCCAGACAGTTTATCCAGTCAGGTCATGTGACTCCCAGGCTCTCCCCCTTTGTGCCTGACTGGTCATGCCCGCTCTCCCCCATTCTATGGAAGACCTCTCCTACCACAGCCTAGCCTCCACTGACATGATTAGCCTGAAAGACAGGCATGTCTCAGGTCTGTCAATGCAAAATTGGCATGACATTTGTTCATTGCTGTAGACAGATGTTACACTGATCTGTGCAGCCAACATCTCACATCACTCATGTCATGTTTAGACCTACAGTCTAAATGTTTCAGTGTCTCACTATGTGACCAACATACACTGCCTTGTGTGTCCAGCTGAAAAATATATACACAAATAGCAATGCATGATGAAAAAGCTACACATGAGACAACTTGAGTATCTGCACCACCAATCCACACCCGCTCCTGCTTGCTCATGTGTGAATTGCTCTTCACACTATGCACTGTGGCAGTGGAGAGTGGGCCAGGGGCTGTGCTTAGAGTGGCAGGGGTTAGTCTAGTGGCAGGGGCCATGTAGGTAGTCTAGCATAGTCACGTGTGTAGAAAGCACTCACTGCGCTTCCATCCCAACCGCCATCCAGGATTCCCTGTTCACTATCCAGGGCATGTTCTAGGTGTAGGCCTCTCCAGCACCAATGAAACTTGGCCTCCATGACTGGAGTGCTGTTGGTAGGGGTGTCAGTGTCATTGGTCCTATTGGCTTTGGTGTACTCAACATAGTAGAACTTGGTCATGCAGAAGCCGATAACTGACCACTGATAGGATTGCCACATTCAGAAGCACTCATACTGACTGGATCAACAAGTGGTCTTATTGTAGATCTGCTATGCTCATTGCAATTGGAGATTGGCCAGGGCCTCGAAGAATTAGGTGTCTGCAGAGAGGGCATTGGTCGAAATGTCTCCTGAGGCCATGTCTCCCAGACTTCTTGTTTCTTTTTCTCCTGGCAGTGAATCTCTTATTCCTGTTTCCAAAATTCCTCTTGCAGTCTGTCATTCTCCCTGCAATGCATTTCTGCTTCTCAAATCTTCTTCCCTGTGCCTCAGTCCCTCCTTCTGTTTGTGCAATTTCTCCACTTTCTTTGGCATGTCTTCTTTCAACATCTTCACTACCTCCTTCCATCTTGCTTCTTTCTTTTGTTTGGCCTCCATCTCCCTCAACTTGACCTCTTTCTCCTCTCACATAACCTCTCCTTCCATCTTCATCCCCTCTTCTTTCCTCCTCACATCCTTTTCCTTTTCCTCCTCACCACAGCCTCTTGATCTTTCTGGTTCACCTCCTCTTCCTTTCATTGTAGTCCTCAACATGGTGCTTTCTCTCCTCTCATAATCAACATTCTCTCTCTTCTTACAGTCGGTGCTCCTCTCGTTTACACCATTCATCCCCTTTGGCTTTAGGAGCAAGCTCAGGGAATGGGCGCTCCTGCAACCTGATGATCTGTCCATGCTCTTCCCTCACAATGTGCTCACAATATTTCCTGAACAATATATTTGCATTCTTCTCTTGTAAGGCATTCCTTTTGTTTTTCAAGGAGCCATACAAGAAACTCTGATTTACATTTGAATTGGCCGCTTTTGTGCATGTGCATGACACCGATTTGTCCATTCATCAAAGACACCGTGTCGGCATTCTGTCAGGAGTCTGGAGTGGGCATGGATGTACACCTTCTGAGACTTGTCCCCGTCAAGGGCTAGGATTGGGATGTTGGCAAGGTCAAACCCTTCAGTAGCATCATAAGCATCATATGGGGTCAATGTAATCCATGAACCCAAACCAAGTAGGACAGGACTTGGGTGTGAATGGCTTGTAGGTCGTAGAGCATACACTGAGTGAACATGTCTGAGAAGAATGCATTGTAAGAGCAAAACATACCAAAGAGGGGATGACTTGGCAGGAGATAGGTAGCCATGTAAATACCTCTGCATTTTATACCAGAGGCAAGCAAAGCACCATCTGGGAGATGTCCATGCTGTCAACTTCATTCTCAAATGCAACACCGTTCCTGAGCGAACCCATGCATGTTGGGGATGCAAACGGGTTGAGTGGCCCATGCAGGAGTAGATTACGAACAGCCAGTCGAGATGCATGGGTAGTAGAACAGGGTTTTTGGTATATTGTCATGTGCAAGATGGTGCAGAAGCAATTGAGTTGTATACTAGCTCAATGATTATGAACAATGGATTTTGTCATGTTGCATCATGGGAACAGTTCATAGTAAAGCGCAAACAGCCTCCATCGACACATTGACTGCCTTCCAGCCCCACTTGTAACTCTCACTCACCATAGAGAATGAAAGCCTCAGAGAGAAATTTGGATGGTTCAGGATTCTCATCATCAGCTGGGCCAACATGGGTAAAACAACCCTTCTCAAGAGAATCTGCAACTCTATGGAAAACCCAGAGGTCTACAACAATAAGGGAGAAAAAGTGTGGTTTTCTCTGATTTCAATCTACCTAAGTGTTGATGGATTACGATCAGGTTGATTGTGCACAGATTGAGGAATCTACAGAGGTGAGTGCCAGTCATGGTATTAGAGCCCATTTCCAGGTTCAGCTGATGTGTCCCAAGCATGGAATGCACAATATTAAAGACGAAATGGTCTTCTGAAGTAACCCAGGCTTTGTCTTTCATGACTCACCAGGATTCGAGACTGGCAGCATACAAGAGTTTGAGCAAATGAAGGAATTTGTTACCAAACAAGCAAAGACTACTCACCTTAAGAAACGCATTCATGCTATATGGTAAAGAGACATAACACACTTACAGTACACTAAAGAAAACTTGTGATTGAATAGGTATTGCATCTCAATGGACCAGTACCATTGCACCATGTTATATGCAGAGGAAAAGTTTTTTGACAAGTGTGACACTGGAAATGGTAAGGTGCTTTAGCATGCTTGACATCTTATTTCAACTGCGATAATTTGCAGTGCCTGTTATCCTTGTGTTTACAAAGTGTGATGCACTGTTGGCCATGGCTTTTGGGAACCTCAAATCAGATGAGAGGAAATTACCTTGGAAAGAGCAGCTCCTAAAGGTCAAGGAGTATGCAATGGAGATGTTAAGAAACAACACTGCATGGGAAAGGTTGAAAACAAGGAAGTATCCTCCAAAGGATTGTGTAGAACTGGAAAGTAAGTATAGTCATCCTGACTTCTGTAGTGTTGTTCAATTTCTTTTCTATAGACATGCACAAATCCAACAGTGGATGTGGGATGCTCTTAGAGAGAACTGCAGCAGCCTTGAATGAGGAAGTGATGCAAATGTTACTAATTACTACTTAGCATTCCAACATGTTACTCTGCATCAAGTATTATATGAAAAAGTGAGTAAATATTTATATTTTTGTGGATGGTAATGATCAACATACTGATTCCTTTATAGACTGCTACTGCCATTGGTCATTCATAAACATTGGTCTAATTCACCATTTGATACTGAAGACCAACAGAGATTGTTTCTTGAAACTACATCATGGTTTCCACACACAGAGGTAAGAAGCCTTCTGATTGCTTAGTATAATCTGATTCATGTTTGTTCCTATTATACTCACAGGAAGTAAGGTGTCTGATTGTCATTGGGGAATTCAGAATAATGCTGATACCTGCCTGTCTCTTTCACCCTGCTGCTCTCTCATTCATAGTGGGTAAGTGGTCTGATTATGATTGGGGAATTCAGAATGATGCTGATCCCTGCCTGTCTCTTTCACCCTCATTCATAGTGGGTAAGTGGTCTGATTGTCATTTGGGAATTCATAATGATGCTGATCCCTGCCTGTCTCTTTCACCCTGCTGCTTTTTTATTCATAGTTTGTAAGTGGTCTGACTGTCATTGGGGAATGATGCTGATCCCTGCCTCTCCCTTTCACCCTGCTGCTCTCTATTCATAGGTAGTAAGTGGTCTAATTGCTATTGGGGAATTTGGAGTACCACTGATCTCATGTTATAGGATGTAAATAACCTGATTATTGTTTGAGATTTCATTTAGTGCTGATCTTTCCTTTTTTTTTCCTTTATAGGAGGTAAGTAATTTCATTGATATGTCAAGATGGTAGTACTAAACTGTCATGCTATATAGCTGGTGTGTTTCAATCACCATATATCTTCTTGATTCCCAACTTGATATTTTAGGATGTAAGTTATACATTAAAGATATCCTTCTAAATTATTGCTTATTATTTTTACTGAAGGTGGTAAGGGAATACATTTTCCTTCTTAACACTATTCTCTAACTCATATTTTCATATATTGTAGGATGTATGTTATATAATTGTTTTGTGTTTATTGTGGGTTGAAACAGATTTATATGTATAGATAACAAGTTCTTCAAAAGTAGTTGATTTATCACCTCAGTTAACTTGATCACTAATTCCATCAAATATTTAGATGGATCACAGAGCACACATGCCATCTAGTTCAACATCAAGGGTATATGTCTTTATTTTATTTTTATGTATGTGGATTCTCTAATATTACATAGTTCCACCTCCCTTTTGGCAGTGTCAGTCCATGGAAGGAGGCTCTCAAGACTGGCATTGGTTGGTTTCAAACAAATTATTTTCCTATGACAATAATTGTTATTTCCAGGTTATGTCCTAATTTTGGAATACTCCTTCTTTCTACACCAGCAGAAGATTCAGGATCCACTTGCAAAAGCAGTTGAGCAGTACACATCATCTGGAGTATCTGCTAAAATTGCCAAGGCACTCACTGAGTTCTACCCTCAATTCAAGCCACAGGAGGAGAAGATGATGTCTGAATTCCTTATGAATCTGATTTCTGAGCATATCATCTGTAAGTGATAGAATGCTTGTTTGTGAATATTTATTAAAAATTCAGTAGCCAAGCATGTCAATAAGTGAAAGATTTGTGTCTGTGATCATCAGGATGCAGTGTGTCTTGTAAGATAAGGAATGGGCATTGTTATGTGTACATACTTTGGTGGAAACTGAGTAGAAAGGAATATGCAAATTTGTTACATCTGTCCAATCAATGTCTTGCTGGTTAGGGTATGGTGCAAAAGTCAGCCTGAAATTTTCAGAGTTATTAACACTCTACGTCAGGGTGGTGAGTGATTAATAGTTTTTCACGAGTTATTAACTACATTGTTTTTAACTTGTGAAAAATTAGTTTCTCACTGAGTGAATAAATATTTTGTCATGAAAATTTGTGAAAAATTACCAGTCCCAATCTGGATCACTGCCATTAATGCTAGGAGGCTCCTCAACATGTGCCAACATTGTGTCCAGCTGCATAGTACCAGGAGCAGGTATTGTAGTAAGGATGTCAAGTAGATAAGGGGAGTCAAGATCAATATCATCGTCTGTGCACACATCCAGGTTGCTGAGGTGCACTATGCTGCTGAACTGGTCCATTGTCAAGTCCAAGTCAGCCTGGCCACTGTCTGGATAGATACTGTCATCCAGTTCATCATTGCTTGAACTCTCAACATCTGGCTGTGTTGTTGTTGATGCATCTGTTCTTCCTGTCTTGAGAAAGTCTTTGTAAATGTTGTGGAATTTCACAGTTGGGCAGTATGGCACCCTGCATTGTTGAGGTTCCTATTTCAATAAAAAATTACGTTAATACCTTAATCCACCAGCTTTTTGTTGTGAAAATATCATACCTTCTGTATTTTGTACAACTGCCCCACCTTGATCATATTCATGAGAGTTTGGGCATCCTGGTTTCCTTGAGTTGGAGAACTTAGCCAGGTGATCATTGAACCAGTTCTCTCATCCAGCATCAAGTTGATGAGAACTGCAAAACATTTTGTTGCAAGGATCTATGATAGACTCAGTAGATTTGTGTGGTTAATGAAGATGCGATATATACTCACTGCAAGGACTTGAGCATGAGGATGGTCTTCAAGAGCCTTCCACCATTTATATGTGTCAGCAATTGTTACCAGCTGATTGAAGGGATGCTGGTTATACCAAAAGGATTGCAACTGGATCTTCAGCTCCTCGACAACCTGTCTTTACCCAATCTCATGTACCAACTTTGAAAATTGGTCGTTGGTGTCTGATTCGAGCCCCTTCAGTCACTTATACTGATGAAGATAGGGAGCTGAAGGGTGCAAAACAGCCATGTGAGACAGCCAGCCAAACATCGGCTGAGGAAGGGTGAACCACTGATAGGGATGGATGGGCCTATGGATGGGTGATAGAGATGGATGGGCCAAGTGCATAATTAGTGAAAATGAGTAGTAAAATAGGGTAGTTGGAGTATGAAAATAAAGACAGATGGGCTGAGGTATGAAGTGGGGTAGATGGATGGGCCAATGAGTAGGTATAGTCATTGGCTGAAAGTGAAAATGCTGATTGGGATGGATGGGCCAATGGATAGAATGGCAGTGGAGATGGAGGGGCCAAGAGATGAATAGGTGAACTGATGGGTGGGCCGATTGAGTGAACGCTGATAGAGATATGTTGGCCATTCATGTGGGTGGAGATAATGTACCTGTAGCTAAGAAATGGCAGACAATTGGAATAGATAGGCCAATGAATAAGGTACCGACATATATGAATAGGCTGTTTGGCTGTAGCTATGTATAGTGGTGGGCTGATGGCATGTATGACAAGATGATTGGATGGACCGAGGGATAGGGTAACCACAGCAGTGGATTGGCCAATTGATGGTTGATGATGGAGATGGTTGGGCCAATGGGAGACAGGCGAAATGTATGGGTGGGCCAATGAGAGAAGTGACGGTACATGTGGGTGGGCCAAGGTTCAGAGTGCCAATATGGATTGAACAACCTATGGCTGGAGAGTCAATGCATATTGATGGGCCCATGGGACTCATGCTGTAGAGAATGATCGGCTGATGGAAAATACTACTGATGGTAATTGGTGAGCCAATTGTTACGCGTAGCATACACAATGGACTAAACTCCTAAAACTTACTGACTCAAGTGATACTCATGAAGAAACCAACTCAAGAGGCAATAAGGGATGAAGGAGGACAAGGAGTCGCTCAGGGATTTCCTGGAGTGAGACAAGGACGACAAGGGACAAGGGTTGCTTAAGGGGTTTCCTGTAAATGAGACAAGAACTAAGGGATTTGACTAGAAGTTGCTAAGATGGGACCTTGAAAGTACGCTAGTATTGTGCAGATCAAGACTAAGGAATACAAGAGAAATGAGCAAGTACTTATACCCGGTAAAGTACGAGCATGGACCAAGGAGAGGTAAAAGAGGAAGGAGACAGTTCCCAAAAGAGAAAGCGAAGGGGAAGTGTTGACACTATGATATCATAAGTGAGATAACATGGTGGACTGCGGAATGTGACAATCAAAGGGAGAACACAGGTTAAACTGCGGAATGGAGAATGTCAAGAAAATGTCCGAGTTGGATCAGACAGAACGTATGTAAAACTAATGAGTCAATGTACGAAGAGCCAAAAAGGGTGAAGAATGTGGCTAATAGTCCCCCTAGAAGGAAGCAAATGAGGATAGGGAGGAAAAACCATAACATTACCCCCTTTTCACACTGAAGACCTCTAGGTCTTCCTTTACACAAAACCCTAGATAGTCAGTCACTGTCCGACCAACCACTGTGAACCATGTTGCCGGCAAGTTCAGCATCTCTGGGGTCTGCCATGACATAGGACTCCTTGAAGACTTCAGTGATGTTGAGCTGGGAATGTAATTCCTCGCGAGTTCCTCATTGACCGGGTACCAATAGCTGGCCCAGGAAGGGTCCAGAGGGGGAGAGGTAGCACAGGAAGTTTGTTCCATGTTGATTAGTTCCCGTTGAGCCATGCCGGGAGAGATGCCATGAAGAGTGTTGGGAGATAACTGGTGTTTGGGAGGGGGTGTGTGAAGTGGGCCATGGACGATTGATTCGACAAGGGCGTCCTCATTGTCTAAGGTAGGGGATTGAAATGCGGAGGGGATGGAGGTACACCAGATTGGCTGGCCTTGCCAGTTGGTGGTGACGCGAGTGAAGGTGGGGGCTGGGGTGGGGGAATAGTAGGTTACGGTCTCACTAGAGTCAGACTCGGTGCAGGTGGTAGACGTGGGTGATACATGGGCAGGGGAAGGAATCATGATCATGGAGCGTTTGGCAGAGACGGGGATGCAGTGTGGGACTTGAAGGGGAATGATAGGGTTCAGTGCAGTTTGGGCAGGGGTGGGGACGGTGACATGGGGGCGGGTAGGTAAAGGAGGAGGGGAAGGCGGATGGGTGTGGAAGTGGTGTTTAGTGCAAATCAGGACGTCGTTGATCCTTGCTTCCTTGAGTGCATGTAGGAGGGCGGCTTGTTGACTGGTAAAAGCATGTTGGAGGATCATAGGGACATGGGGGAGAGATGCCTGTTCTCTGATGGCCTGTTCCATGACCAGAAGGTGAAGGAATAGAGTAGAATTCTGGAGGAAGGCGATATGAAGAGCGGCAATGAGGGAGTTGGAGTCCACAAGGTGAGACATGATCTTCGAGAGAGTGAGGTCCTGAAGAAATGAGATGACTGCTTGGTAGTCGTTGTCGAAGTATTTGGGGTGGTGTCAGACAGCGGTGGGAGGGAGAGTAGGAATGGACATATTCAATGACAAATAGGGAGTATCAGAGAAGTTATTGGTTGGGATTAGTTGATTCAGAGGTGATGGAGTTGTTTATATTTATGAAGGATTGAGGTGGAGTGGCGGAGATTAGACTTGGGTTCCCAAATGTTTTCAGAGGCAGGGTATCCTTTCCATGCGGTTAGGTACTTCTGTTGATTGATGGGGCCTTTGTGGAAAAGGATAGCCTCTACTTCATATTCTTCATCATCATCGATGATATCAGGGGGTGGCAAAGGGAAGGACGGTCCATAAGATTCAGTGCTGTGGAAGGGAGATAAGAGGGATGTGTGGAAGACATCGTGTATCTGTTACAATTTCTCTTCTCTTTCATCGTCTTGTCTTGATTCTCTTCTCTTCTCATCGCTCTAACTAGTGAGGCGATCACTTTTACCTGTACTCCGCTTTTCTTTTGATCACCGGACCTATCTCTTTCAGACTTATCCGCCTCCCGTGTACTTCCTCGACCCCTTTGGTCTCGCCCTTTACCCACGTCTCCCACGACGGGTAACTCTATCCGTATTCCTTGACATTCTTCACCGTTCTTTTCCTTTTCCAGCTTTATTTCCTTTCTTGATCCCTTGGTCCGTGCGCAAGGCATCTCGTGTATAAATACTTGTTGTTTACCTTGTTAGTACTCTAGTCTTGAACTGCGCAATACTAGCGTACTCAGAACTCCTCTCGAACAACCACCGGTTGTATTACTCGACCTTAGTCTTGATATCAAGGAATTCCCTTGATATAACACTCGTCCTCGTCTCGCTCAAAGACTCCCTTCTTTGACCGATCCTCGTCTTTCCTTCTAAGTCTCTTGAGTTGGTCTCTTCGTGAGTATCACTCGAGCTTACTAGGAGCTTAGTCCATTGTGTACGCTACGCGTAACAGTATCTTCCAGGTAGAGGGAAGATGGAGTTTGTATATAAGTGGGGATAGAATGTGTATGATTTCAAAGGGGCCATGGCATTTGGGCGTGAGTTTCCTAGATGGGTAGTTGAGGCAGAGATGAGTAGCTTCTAACCAGACTTTATCTCCAACTTTCCATGGGGTGAATCGATGAGTTGTTCGAGCAGACATGATCTTTCTAGCAGATTTGTGGGCTGCAAGAGCTTCTTTTCAGGCTTCATCGAGGTTGGAGAGTTGATTCTCAAGGGCAGGGAGGAAGGTCTTGCTGAGCATGGGGCATGAATGTGGTTCATAGCCATAGAGTAATGAAAAGGGGGATCTTTTGGTGGAGCTGTGTGGCGTAGAGTTGTGATGAAATTCCACAGCTGATAGTGATTGTGCCCAGGCATGAGGATTGTTGGCACAAAAGATGTGGAGGTAAGTTTCCAGTTCTTGATTGGTTCGTTCAGTTTGTCCATCAGATTGAGGGTGATAGGCGGTGGAAAGGCGGACATCATATTTTAGGAGGCGAGCGAGTTCTCTGGCGAAGGCGGAAGCGAATTGTGATCCTCTGTTGGAGATGAGAGCATTGTGGAGGCCGAAGCGTTTGAACATGTTTTCGAAGAAAAGGGAGGCAATTCCTGCTGCATCAATGGATTTTGAACAAGGAATGAGGATTACCCCCTTTGTAAGGCCGTGGTCAACCACGACCAAAATAGAATCGAAGCCATCAGAGAGGGGAAGATCAGTGATGAGATTGCAGGACAGTTGCTTGAATGGCAAGGCCAAGGTAGAGATGATGGGAGACAGAGGTGGGACTATGGGATGGGTATTGACTTTGTTCTGTTGACAGACAGCATAGCCGTTCATGAAGTGTTTAACAAAGGTGGAGAGACCAGGCCACCAAAAGTTGTGTTCCAGTATTGCTTTAGTTTGGAAGACCCCAAAGTGACCTGAGAGAGGAGAGGAATGGATGGAATGTAACAGAGTCAATTGAGCAGGGGGTGGAACATACATACGACCTTTGAAATAGAGGTGGCCATTGTTGAAGTGCCAGTCTGCCAGAGAGGTACAGGTGAAGAGGGGGGAACCTTCATCCAGAGCAGCGAGAGCTTTAATGATGAAGGGATCAGATGGTGTGGAGGATTGGATGTGATGAGCGAGCATGGTATCAAGGGCGTTGATGACAACAGGGTCTGGAATGATAGAGGCATCGACATTGTCAGAGGAGGTGTCTATGGAGTCGTGGCAGGAAAAAGCATTGGCGGGGCCCATGCAGGAGCCAGGGGTGACCTGCCAGATGAGATCAAAATCCTGTAGGAACAACAACCAACAAGCTTGGCGGCGGGAAAGCTTGTGGGGATCCTTGATATAGGAGAGGTTTTTGTGGTTGGTGATGATGGTAACAGGATGAGTGGTGCCATGAAGATAGTGTTTCCATTTGTCGAGAGTGAGGATAACAGCAAGAAGCTCACGATCGTAAATGTCATAATTTCACTCAGCAGGTGAGAACGTCTTTGAGAAGTAAGTGACGGGATGGAGGTTGTGGTTTGCATCATGTTGCATCAAGACAGCACTAGAGGCGAGGAGAGAGGTGTCGGTCATGACAGAAAATGGGTTTGAGACGTTGGAGATAGTGAGGACGGGGGCAGAGCAGAAAATCTGTTTGAGATGGTCGAAGGATTTCTGTTATGGGGGAAGCCAGGCCCATGGTTCGTTCTTTCAGGTGAGAAAGGTGAGGGGGGCGACGACATCAGAGTAGTTGGGAATGAATTTCTGGTAGAAATTTGCGAAACCAAGGAAGGAATGTATTTCTTTGATGGATGTGGGGGGTTTCCAGTCTGCAATAGTGGAAAGTTTCTTGGGGTCCATACAAACAAGTCCCTGACCGATGATCATGCCGAGATATTCTGTTATGGTTTTTCCTTCCTATCCTCGTTCGCTTTTTTCTAGAGGGACTATTAGCCACGTTCTTCACCCTTTTTTGGCTCTTCATACATTGACTCATTAGTTTTATGTTCTGTCCGATCCAACTTGGACATTTTCTTGACATTCTCCATTCCACAGTTTAACCTGTGTTCTCCCTTTGATTGTCACATTCTGCAGTCCACCGCATTATCTTGCTTATGATATCATAGTGTTAACACTTCCCCTTCGCTTTCTCTTTTGGGGACTGTCTCCTTCCTCTTTTACCTCTCCTTGGTCCGTGCTCATACTTTACCAAGTATAAGTACTTGCTTGTTTCTCTTGTATTCCTTAGTCTTGATCTGCACAATACTAGTGTACTTTCAAGGTCCCATCTTAGCAACTTCTAGTCGAATCCCTTAGTCCTTGTCTCGCTTACAGGAAACCCCTTAAGCGACCCTTGTCCCTTGTTGTCCTTGTCTCACTCCAGGAAATCCCTAAGCGACTCCTTGTCCTCCTTTGTCCCTTATTGCCTCTTGAGTTGGTCTCTTTGTGAGTATCACTTGAGTCAGTAAGTTTTAGGAGTTTAGTCCATTGTGTACGCTACGTGTAACAAAAGATCAAGACTGTCCTTGGTTCCACCTTCTATGGTGTAGGACCCACCCATTACCACCACTAGTCAATCATCCAGATTTGGACTCCACCGTGACCTCCATGACACTGATAGCAACATTGAAATCAACGCCCCAGAAGAACAATCTTCCCATTGAAGCCACAGACACCACAGACCACAAGCCACGTACCCTAGCATCACTCAAAGAGTTGCTCTCATCACTCATCCCCCGGCACCACCACCAACGACCCCACAGCTTGCCATCACCGCCCCAACACAGCCTACTACTGCCATGTCCTCCCATGCCTCTGAACTCAAAGCAGCTCTTCCCACTGACTTCTCTGGAGAACCTACCAATGCCTCCAGATGGATTAAGGCCATGAAGGCCTACTTCGCTCTCAACAGCTCCCTCTATGTAACTGACAATGACAAGATCATGACCACCCTTAACAAGATGTCTGTTACGCATAGCGTATACAATAGGTTCCACTCCTAAACCAGTTACCTCAAGTGATACTCATGAAGAGACCAACTCAAGAGGAACAAGGAGGACGAGGGATCACTTAGGAGTTTCCAGAAGCGAGATGAGGGCGACGAGGGTCATTCAGGGGTTTCCTGGAACGAGACTAAGACAAGAACTAGGAGGATCGACTTGGAGTCGCAAAGCTGAGGACTTGATTATACGCTAGTATTGTGCAGATCAAGACTAGAGAGATACAGGTACTCCTAGTAGGTATTTATACTAGGTCGAGTACGGGCACGGGCCAAGAAGAGATAAAAGAAGGAAGAGACACTTCCTGGAAGTAGAAAGTGAAGGGGAAGTGGCGATGAGAGGATATCATAGGTAGGGCAAGGCAGTGGACTGCGGAATGTGAAGATCAAAGAGTATTGGAAATGATTGTCCAAGATGGATCGGGCATGGGAAGACTAATCGAGGAGGGATTGGGGATATCCGAGTTGGATCAGATATAGACGTAAGTAGAAAGAGTCATCGTGCGAAGAGCCAAAATAACGTGAAGAACATAGCTAGCATCCCTCCCAGAAAGAGGCGAAAGAGGATGGGAAAGAAAAAGCATAACATTACCCCCTGTTTACTCCAAAGACCTCCAGGTCTTTGCTCACGTCGCTGCTTTGATTGTCAGTCGCTGTCTGACCAGCCACTGTGAACAGTGTTGCTGGCGAGTTTGGCGTCATGTGGGTCGGCTAAAACGAAGGATTCATTGAAAACATCCTCCAGGTCCAAATGAGAACGTAATTCTTCAGCTAGCTCTTCATTCACCGGATACCAGAAGTGACAATGATTGGGGCGTTCGGCACGAGACGTGGGATGAGAATGCGTACAAAGGGGGTTGTCGCAAGAGGCGAGTTCTCTTCATCTGGATTCGGGAGAGAAGTCAGCATTGGAAATGGGAGGTACACGTCGGTCAGGAGGGGGCATCACAAGGGGGCTGTGGACAACGGATTCCACAAAAGCGTCTTCGTCTTCTGTGGTAGGAGATGGAATGACGGCAGGAAAAGAGATGCGACGAATGGGTTGGCCCTGCCAGTTGGTGGTGACATGAGTGAAGGTGGGGACGGGAGTAGGAGTGTAATAGGTCACAGTCTCACAAGAGTCCCCTTCAGATTTGGTGAGGGTGGAGGACGTGGGAGAGGTGTGGACGGGTGGGGGAATGGTGAGGGTGGAACGTTCTTCGGAGACGGGGATGCGACGAGGGACCTGAAGAGGAATGATAGGGTTCAAGGTGGTCTGGGCAGGGGCAGGGACAGTGACGTGGGGGCAAATGGGCAAAGGAGGCGGAGAAGGCGGATGAGTATGAAAATGGTGTTCGGTGCAAATCAAAACATCATCAATGTTTGCCTCCTTGAAAGCTCGCAGAAGGGCAGCTCGTTGGGTGGTCAAGGCGTGGCGGAGGATCATGGGGACGTGGGGGAGGGAGGCTTGTTCTTGGATGGCTTGTTCCATGACTGGGAGGTGCAGGAAGAGAGTCGAATTTTGGAGGAACGTGGTGTGAAGGGCAGCAATGAGAGAGTCGGAGTCAATGAGGCGAGATAAGATCAAGGTGAGGGTAGGATCTTGCAGAAAGGAGATAATGGCTTGGTAGTCGTTGTCGAAGTACTCAGGATGGTGATGGACAGCAGTCTAAGGAAGAGAAGGGATAGACATAATGATGAAGGTGTATAAGTAGTTGAGGTTGGAGAGGATGGGGTGTCCTATAGACGGTGGCGGCCTTTATATTCAGAGAGGATGGTGGCAGCATGCCAAAGATTGGACTTGGGTTCCCATGTGTTCTCCGAGGCAGAGTATCCTTTCCATGCGGTTAGGTACTTCCGTCGATTGATGGGACCTTTGTGGGAGAGGATAGCCTCCACTTCATATTCTTCTTCATCATCAATGATGTCAGGGGGTGGTGTAGAGAAAGATGGTCTGTAGGAGGCGGTACTGCAGAATGGGGATAAGAGGGAGGTGTGGAAGACATTGTGTATTTTCCAGGTGGGGGGAAGATGGAGTTTGTACGTGAGTGGGGATAGTACCTGGACGATTTCGAAGGGGCCGTGATGTTTGGGCGCGAGTTTCTTTGATGGGTACCTGAGACAGAGATGGGTTGCTTCGAGCCACACTTTGTCTCTGACTTTCCAGGGGGAAAAGCGGCGAGTTGATCGGGCGGACATGATCTTTCTAGCAGATTCATGGGCAGCGAGGGCTTCCTTTTGAGCTTCGTCAAGATTGGAGAGTCGATGTTCGAGGGCGGGAAGGAAGGTCTTTCCAAGTGTGGGGTAGGAGCGGGGTTCATAGCCATAGAGTAATGAAAAAGGGGAGCATTTTGTAGAGCTGTGTGGGGCTGAGTTGTGATGGAATTCTGCTGCGGATAGAGATTGCGCCCAGGAGTGGGGGTTGTTGGCACAGAAGATGCAGAGATAGGTTTCTAGTTCTTGATTGGTCCGTTCAGTTTGTCCATCAGTTTGGGGGTGGTAGGCAGTGGATGGACGGACATTGTATTTCAGGAGGTGGGCGAGTTCTCTAGCGAAGGCGGAAGCGAATTGGGGGCCTCTATCAGAGATGAGGGAGTCGTGAAGGCCAAATCGTTTGAACATGTTTTCAAAAAAGAGGGAGGCGATTCCAGCTGTGTCGATGGTTTTAGAACAAGGGATGAGAATTACCCCCTTAGTAAGGCCATGGTCGACCACAACCAAGATTGAATTGTGACCGGCGGATGGGGGAAGGTCGGTGATGAGGTCGCAGGACAACTGTTTGAAAGGTAGGGACGAGGCGGAGATGATGGGTGATAGAGGAGGGACGGTGGGATGGGTATTAACCTTGTTCTGCTGGCATACGGCACAGCCGTTGATGAAGTGTTTGATGAAGGTGGAGAGACCCAGCCACCAGAAATCGCGTTCGAGGATTACTTTGGTGTGATAGACACCCATGTGACCCGATAAGGGAGAAGAATGGATAGAGTGTAGTAGGGCGGAGCGGGCAGGAGGTGGGACATACATGCGACCCTTGAAGTAGAGGTGACCATTGTTGAAGTGCCAGTCCGCCAGGGAGGCGCGTGTAAAGAGAGGGGAGCCTTCGTCTAAGGCTGCAAGAGCCTTGATGACAAAAGGGTCGGAGGGAGTCGAGGACTGGATATGACGGGCAAGGGTGATATTGAGGGCGTTGATGATGACGGGGTCGGGGATAATGGAGGCATTGGTATTGTCAGAGGATGTGTCTACAGCGTCACGGCGAGAAAGAGCATTGGCGGGGCCCATACGGGTACCAGGGGTAACTTGCCAGACAAGGTCAAAGTCCTGTAAAAAGAGAGACCACCGGGCTTGACAACGAGAAAGTTTGCAAGGGTCTTTGATATACGAAAGGTTCTTATGGTCAGTGATAATGGTGATGGGGAGAGTGGTGCCACGCAGGTATTGTTTCCACTCGTCAAGGGTGAGGATGACTGCGAGGAGTTCTCGGTCATAGATGTCATAGTTGTGCTTGGCAGGGGAGAACATTTTAGAGAAGTAGGCGACGGGGCGTAGGTCATGATTGGCATCGTGTTGCATGAGGACCGCACTAGAGGCAAGAAGGGAGGCGTCAGTCATGATGGAGAATGGCTTGGAGACATCGGGGATAGCAAGAACTGGAGCTGAGCAGAAGATCTTCTTAAGATGGTCGAAGGATTGTTGTTGTAGGGGGGACCAAGTCCAGGGCTTGTTCTTCTGTGTGAGGAAAGTGAGTGGGGCAATGACACCAGAGTAGTTGGGAATGAACTTGCGATAGAAATTCGCGAAGCCAAGGAAGGAGCGTACTCCTTTGACAGACGTGGGTGGTTTCCAATCAGCGATGGCAGAGAGTTTCTTGGGGTCCATTCGGACAAGTCCTTGACTGATGATTATGCTGAGGTATTCCATAGTAGGGGTGTCGAAGGAGCATTTAGATATTTTGAGGGAGAGACCATGTTCTCGAAGGCAAAGGAGGACACAACAAGTTCGTTCATGATGGAGTTCAATGGTTCCATGGGTATGAATACCAAGGTCGTCCATGTAGATCTTTAACCATTGTTCGAGGATCATATCGGCGAAGATATGATTCATGAAGGCTTGGAAGGTGGCGGGTGCATTGCAGAAGCCAAAGAACATGACCATGGGTTCAAAGAGTCTGAGAGGGGTAATGAAGGCGGCCTTCCATTGGTCTTCTTCTCGGATACGAATATTGTTGTATCCCCATTGGATGTCGAACTTGATGAAGAAGTTGGCGTCTTTCATGTCGTCTATGAGTTCCGTGATGAGAGGTAAAGGGTAGGCATTGTGGATGGTATGACTGTTGAGGTAGCGGTAATCCTGGCATGGGCAAAGAGATCTGTCTTTCTTTGGGACAAAGAAGAAAGGGGCGGCTTGTGGAGATTTGGATGGAACGATGCAGCCAGTTTTCAAATGTTCTTCGATAAATGCGTGACAGGTCTCCTTTTCGGCAGGATTGAGTGGGTAAACTTTGGCGATCTTAGGAACGAAGGTGTCCTTGAGGTCGATGGTGTGATTGAAGGAGCGGTGAGGAGGGAGTTGATCATGGGTGGATTTGGCGAAAATGTCAGCAAAGTCGGAGCAAAATTCTGGAACTGGGATTTCCTTGGGTTTCTCGGTTTGAGCGATTTCCATGGAGATAGTGATCTTGGCAATGTCCTCTTCAAAAGATCCTGTTGGGGGAGGGCACTCACGAAGAGGCCTCTTGACCCTAAGAGGATATCGAGAAGTGAGAGCGGTTGCAATGTCTAGATCTGGGTCAGGAAGAGGAATAATACTATGTGCAAGAGTGTCCGTTGACTGAGGGGGGGAGTCGAAGTCGAGGGTAAAGTTCTTCCAGTTGATGATTAGGTTCCATTTCTGAAGCCAGGGTAGACCAAGTATGACGTGGGGGTGGCGAAGACGAAGTACGAGGAAGGAGACAGTGTTGACGAGATCCGAGGCAGAAATCTTGATTGTTGCTTTCCATAAGATGGATCCCTTGGAATTAGTAGTTCCATCTATGTTGTAGGCGATGAGCGGTTGAGCGAGGCGGGATAGTCTAAAATCTCTGAGGGGAAGGAGGCGAGGATCGAGAAAATTTCTGGTTGCTCCGGAGTCAATGAGGGCGTTGGTGTCGACGATTTTGGTCTGGCCATGTAGCAGAACGGGGAGGCACATAGTTCTATTGTTGTTTCGTGCTACAAGTACATTATCGAGACTAAGGGAAGAAGACGGTGAAGCAGCTTCCCTTTTTAAAAATCCTTGGCGGCTTGGATACGTTCTGGGGGAATGGACTGGGTTTCCTCCATTGGTTCTTTGTAACACATCTTAAGGACGGAGAGGATCTCTTTTTCTCCTTTCCCAGCGGTTTTCAATGAGTTGACGTACTCGTTCAAGGGGTTGGCATTGGCGAGGGCGGCGATGGACGAGGAAGGTCTGGTGGGGGCAGTGGGTGGAGCGGTTTCGGTGGAACGAATGTTCTGAGGGCGTCTGGGGGTGGTGGAGGTTTTAGGGAACTTTCGGCAGTTCTGGGCATTGTGCCCAGGTAGACAACAACGGAAGCATAGATTTTCCCTAAAGCATTTGGCGTGTTCGGTGGGGGTCAACTTGGCAACGGAAATGGCATCGACATCCATAGCGTTTGGGTCTTTAGTGGGATGAGGGGCGAAGGTTGGAGGAGTCCATCCTCTGTGAAGGGCAAGGGTGCGCATTTTCTGCGCATGGAAGATCTTAGCTTGTTCGATCCATTTAGCAATGGTGGTGGGGATAGTGGCCATAGAGAGGATCATGGTGGCGATGCGTTGGTCGATGCCAAGGGAGAACTGGTCAATGAGGGTGACATCGTCGGTGATGCCAGCCTTGCACAAGAGGTTCTGAAAGTCGGTGATGTACTGTTGGAAACCATCGTCGATGGTTCCGTTTGAGAGGCGAGAGGTCTTCTGAACGAGTTTTGACAGTTCTAGGCGGGCGGTGGCTTTGGTGTCAAATGGATAGAAGGTGGACTCAAAATTGTTGGCAAATTCTTTGAAGGTTTTTCCTGAGGTGATGGTGGTGTCGGCCATCTTGTTGTACCACATCTCGGCGAAGGAAGTGCCTCTTCCCTTAGACATCTTGTTAAGAGTGGTCATGATTTTGTCATTATCGGTTCGGTATAGCGTGTCGTTGAGGGCGAAGTAAGCTTTCATGGCTTTGATCCATCTGGAGGCGTCGGTAGGTTCTCCAGAGAAGTCAGTGGGGAGAGCTGCTTTGAGTTCAGAGGTGTGGGAGAACATGGCAGTAGCAGGCTGTGGTGGGGCGGTGATGGCAAGTTGTGGGGTTGTGGGCGGCGGCGTTGCAGGATGAGTCTGGATAGCAGTCCTGTGAGTGATGCTAGGGTACGAGGTCGGGGGTCTTTGGGAATGGTGGCTACTGGATGGTTGTTCTTCAGGGACATCGATCTTGATGTCGCTGTTGGGGTCGTGAGCAGTGCGATAGAGTCCGAATCTGGAAGATCAACTCGTGGTGGTAATGGGTGGGTCCTACACCGTAGAAGGTGGGACTGAGGTTAGTCTTGATCTTTTGTTACGCGTAGTGTATACAATAGGTTCCACTCCTAAACCAGTTACCTCGAGTGATACTCATGAAGAGACCAACTCAAGAGGAATGAGGAGGACGAGGGATCGCTTAGGGGTTTCCAGAAGCGAGATGAGGGCGACGAGGGTTGTTCAGGGGTTTCCTGGAATGAGACTAAGACAAGAACTAGGAGGATCGACTTGGAGTCGCAAAGCTGAGGACTTGATTATATGCTAGTATTGCGCAGATCAAGACTAGAGAGATACAGGTACTCCTAGTAGGTATTTATACTAGGTCGAGTACGGGCATGGGCCAAGAAGAGATAAAAGAAGGAAGAGACACTTCCCGGAAGTAGAAAGTGAAGGGGAAGTGGCGATGAGAGGATATCATAGGTAGGGCAAGGCAGTGGACTGCGGAATGTGAAGATCAAAGAGTATTGGAAATGATTGTCTGAGATGGATCGGGCATGGGAAGACTAATCGAGGAGGGATTGGGGATATCCGAGTTGAATCGGATATAGACGTAAGTAGAAAGAGTCATCGTGCGAAGAGCCAAAATAACGTGAAGAATATAGCTAGCATCCCTCCCAGAAAGAGGCGAAAGAGGATGGGAAGGAAAAAGCATAACAATGTCTAAGGGAAGAGGTGCCTCCTTCGCCAAGATGTGGTATGACAAGATGGCTGATACCACCATTACCACGGGTAAAACCTTTAAGGAGTTTGCTGACAACTTCAAATCCACGTTCTACCCCTTTGACACCAAAGCCACTGCTCACCTTGAATTGACTAAACTCATCCAAAAGACCTTCCACCTCCCTAATGGAACCATCGATGATGGTTTCCAGCAATACATCACTGACTTCCAGAACCTCTCATGCAAGGCTGGAATCACTGATGATGTCACTCTCATCGACCAATTCTCCCTTGGTCTCGACCAACGAATCACCACCATGATCCTCTCCATGGCAGCTATCCCTACCACCATTGCCAAATGGATTGACCAAGCTAAGATCTTCCATGCACAGAAGATGCATATCCTTGCTCTTCGTGGCGGGCGAACCCCTCCAACCCTTACCCCTCGCCCCACTCAAGACCCTAATGCCATGGACGTCGATGCAATCTCCGTCGCCAAATTAACTCCCACAGAATGAGCCAAATGACTTAGAGAGAACCTATGTTTCCACTGCTGCCTTTCTGGTCACAATGCTCAAAATTGTCAAAAATTCCCCAGAACCCCTACCGCCCCCAGATGCCCACAGAACATTTGCTCCACTGAAACCTCCCTTTCTGTACCAATCCCACGACCCACTTCATCTATCACCACCATTGCCAATGCCAACCCCCTCAACAAATATGTTAACTCACTGAAGGTCTTGGGCAAAGGAGAGAAAGAGATCCTTTCTGTTCTGAAAATGTGTTATGAAGAACCAACTGACGAAACAGCCTCTGTCACACCCAAGAAAATCCAAGCTGCAAAGGATTTTTGAGAAGGGAAGCCACCTCGACGTTTCCTTCCCTTTACATCGATAATGTACTTGTAGCACAATATGACAATAGAACTATGCATCTCCCTGTCAAGCTACATGGCAAGACTAAAACCATCGACACTAACGCCCTCATTGACTCTGGAGCAATCAGAAATTTCCTCAACCCTCAACTTCTGCCTCTGGGCAATTTCAAACTATCTCACCTCATGCAACTGCTTATCGCTTACAACATAGATGGGACTACGAACACCAACAGATCCATCCTCTGGAAAGCCACCATCAAGATTTCTGCCTCTAATTTCTCTGACACCATCACCTTCCTTATTCTCTGTCTTTGACACTCTCATGTCATACTTGGCCTACCCTGGCTCCAGAAATGGAACCCCACCATTGATTGGAGAAATTTCACCCTCAAATTCAACTCCCTTCTTCAACTAACCAATGCCCTTTCCTACAGAACCTTGCCCTTTTCTGACCCCGACTTGGACATCACTACTGTGTTCTCTTCCTGATATCCTCACGGGGTCGAGAGACCTCCCTGTGAGTGTCCTCCCCCGAAGGGATCAATCTGGGAACAAATCAACAAGACCATGATCTCCACTGAAATTGCTCGAACTGAGAAACCAAAAGAAATCCCTATCCCTGATTTCTGTTCAGATTTTGCTAATGTCTTTGCCGAATCCACCCATGACCAACTCCCTCTACACTGCCCCTTTGATCACATGATCGACCTGAAAGACACCTTTGTCCCAAAAATTGCCAAGGTCTATCTGCTCAACCCCTCGGAAAAAGAGACTTGCCATGCCTTCATTGAAGAACACTTGAAACTGGTCACATAGTTCCTTTCAAATCCCCTCAAGCCACCCCAAGGGGTGGCTTGAGGG
>JBBPNZ010000109.1:0-38368 GCA_038091195.1 Phylloporus rhodoxanthus | reverse complement strand
TGAATGGTGGAAACATGGTTTCTTGGAAATGGAACCGAGCAAAAAGGGAATCGCACATCCATCATTCCAAAGGCATGGTCATACGTCAATCGAAACCGGCGGTTTGGTAGGGAGTGCATCGGGCCATATGAAAAGGCAGGTACCAGATGATCTGTTAATTGCGGCCGCGGATCCTGTTAGTATCTGTCATCTAAGGGAGAATGCTCACTGAACTGTGCAGTATACTCAGAAAGCTTACACGGAACGCACTACATTGCCTTGCGCCCCGCTTACTTTTCGAGACATCTCGGGGGGCCTGCTTCCCTCCATAGTATCATCGGCAACATCAATTGGTGTCAGCCATGCCAGCCATGTAGACCCGTCTATTGACAGAATAGACATGGTTGTCTGTTCCTTTGCGTTACATCTCGTCGAATCTTCATCCGAACTCTTTGCGCTTCTATGGGAACTGAGCACAAAGGCTTGTTGGCTTGTGGTGCTAGCGCCGCACAAGAGACCGGAGGTGCGTACTTATTTGTTCCCGGTTTCGTGGATTCAGCCTTGGTACCGTAGATCAAAGAAGGCTGGGGTTGGGTGAAGTGGGACAGTGAGAGTTGGAATGAGTGTAGCATGCACGACCGTAAACAGTTTGTACAAGAGAGGTGAGTTTACGATCTATTCTGGATATTCGCATTGTAATGACTTTCTATATAGGGTTCATTGTCGAGTGTATCGTAGCGTAAATATACTTGACCCGGCGCACGAGGTTTCGCCGTCTCTGGGCGAGGCAAAGGACAAATAGCTATGACTGTAAGAGTTGTATCATTTAGAGCATAATGTTAACGATGTATCACCACGCGATTAAGCTACGCGCCAAAAGTGTCACGACTCCACCAACTGCAGCGCTTCCAGCAACAAGCATGAGTTCGCGACCACCTACTCGAGACCACCATGATAAAGGTGGAGATAGAGTAACTGCTGTCTCCTCGGGGTATACTTCTTTGGGAACTGTTGGAGTGACAAAGGATCCTTGACGAGCCTCCGAAGATATCTGGGTGACCAGCTGAGTCAACATTTTTTCATGCCCTGCAAATCGCTCTTCTAGCCGGGCAGCATTGGCACTCATCAAGGTCTTGGTCTCAGCACCCATCTCCTCCACCTTTTTCTCAAAGGTCTGCGCCAGTCTCTTCCTTTTCCACGGCTCCACGACAATGATTGCCATGATGAACACCACCATGTTGACCCCAAGCACCGCCAAAGATCCGTAAGTCGAAGCGCTGCGAATCTTATCGCTCCAGACCTGCTCTTCATGGTATCGCGCCAAAATCACCTTCATCAACTCGCTAAACTCTCGTTCTACTGCATCCTCTGTCTCTGTTACGCGTGCTTTTGCGCGTGATTCCTCTTGTTCAAACGAATGGTCTGAACGAACGAGCGATGTGAAATTGCTGACATCGGTGTCGGTCCAACTGGACTTGCGCTGGAGAAGGTCGTTCACCTGCCGTTGAGATATGGAGCGCTGGAAAACAGCCTCTTCATACGCTGTCTTGGCCTCCCTGGCTCCTCGTCGCGTGGCCTTGATTCGAGCCTCTTGGACATGATATACGTCGGTGCTCGGCGGAGGTAGCAGAGGATCAGAGTACTTACCTTGAGCAACGACCTGTCTCTTTAAAGCCTCGATCTCTTCATACCCCGTCACCCGATTGAGATACAAACCAAGGTGTGAAAAGGTGGTCGTGGCTTTCTTTGAGAAGTGGTCCACACGTTGTTGCAATGAAGAGCTGGCGAGAACACCCCATTCCTTGAAACGGTTGCGAACGGCCTCGAGGTCGATCGGAGTTGGGGTGGTAAGAGAGCCGTGCGCTCGGCTCTGCCCAGGAGTACGCCCAGTAGCATCTGTCTCCACCGTAGAGATGTTTTCCGAGGTTGGAGGTGTATCTTTGTCGCGAGAACTTGTCTCGGTGCTGGCAGTGGCGCCAACACGAGTCGAATATGCGCCCTGCACGCAGCGGCGACCTGAGGACGACAAAGTTTGGAATGCAACATTCCTATCCATGCTCTTGATCCGCAACATGGGGGTTCGAAGGCCAAGTGTAAAACTCCGAGCCAGTCAGAGCCCTAGTAGGCTAATAGTAGGGCATTACATCACTTTGACCCACTCGATGCTCTAAAGAAACTAAAGTATGTATGTATGCCGGAAGTGGAAGTCTATATATTGGATCCATAACCAGGAGTGTGAGTACATGGAGTCATCCAAAGTGCATGCAATCCTCCCAAGGGACTGCGTTAAGAGGGTCATTCCCTCAACTCCAAACGTCCAACAACATCCGCGATCGTTCCTTGAGCAACTTGATCTCTGCGGCACCTTCTACCTCCGCAGTCCCTCCTTTAGCCTCACCAAGAATGCGCATGAGCACCTCCTCCACACCCTTGCTCATTGCCTTGGCATCACCACAAATGTAGACATATCCCTTGCCAACGAGGATCGCATCCGCAATGGTCTTTCGGTCTTCCCAAATCAGGTCTTGCACATATATCTTGCCCCCGTCTGCTTTGTAGGGTGGTTCACGGGAGAACGCACACTGCATCTTGAATTTTCCTTTGAGTTCATCTATGTAGGTTGGCCATTCCTCAGCATACAAGAAATCCTCCGTAGACTTGCGACAGCCATAGAAAAGCGAGACAGTGCCCCAGTCATCGAGTGCGTCAGGCCCATTCTTCTCAATTGTGCGTCTAGCGAGCGCGACACGTTCTTGCACAAACCCACGGAATGGAGCAACACCCTGTCATTCGTTAGAATGAATAAAATCATGCATTCTGTAATACTCACAGTGCCGGGACCGACCATGATCACGGGGCTCTTTGGGTTCGTGGGCAAACGGAATGTCGAACGGCGCACATGAATAGGGATTTTGTATATGGTATCACCCTTGTAAGCTCCGCGCGGCCCTTCAATATCGTAAGAAGGAATAGACGTGATAGGTTCCTCATTTGCAGCAAGCTTGACGTTCAACAAGAAATTCGAGCCGACACCATAGCGTGGACGAGCCGCAGACACGGAGTTAGCAACAGAGTCATACTGAAGTACGACAGCCGTGACATGAATCTTGGTAGAGTGGAGTTTGGGGCTAGAAGAAATGGAGTAGTAGCGAGGCTGCAGGCGGGAGAGAGAAGAAACAATGATATCAAAAGGAATGGACCACGCAGTTGTATTATCAGAAGTGGGGAGAACCGAGATATCATTTCCGGCGGCAAGCTGAAGCACCTCTCCGAGCTTGAAGCATCCGTTCGTGACAACTGAGGCGTATTCCTCCTTGTCACTACCCAACTTTTTGAGGAAGGCCTCGGCCTCGGAAGAGGGAGCATACTTTGAAAAGACTCCGAGCATTTGACGACCTGCAACCGCGCTGATATCGATGTAATTACGAAGCACTGTGTCGTACGTGGTAGGAACAGGGAAAGGAACTTTGGCCAGAGCGGGGTCGAGGGAATCGATGTTAATGACGGTATCTTTCTTGTGTCCGAGCCCGAGCACGTGAAGTAAACGTTCTATCTCGACGCTTGGATTACATGGCCAGACGCCGACATGGTCTCCATGTTGATAGGTGATTCCAGAGCCTTCTATGTCAAATTCCATGTGCACGCAATTCCGATTCGCACCAACTTTGAAAAGCTCGCGAGAATCCGCGACGGGAGATGGGTAGGGGTTCTTGGCGTCATGAATACCTCTGGTCTTGGTCAAAGCACGAACGGAATATTCACCTACAGAGCAGTTAGATAACGCAATAGAGCGAGGGTGTGGAGCTTACCGAGGTAGACCTTTTCTGGGGGATGCGATTCGAGTTCTGTAACCGCAAAGTCGGCGGAATCTCCACCTTGGCCCTCCTCGACACCCATAGCCTCAGCAAACGCATCCCACATCCCATCCTTCCATGCAAGATAGTCCTCTTCCATGCTTTTGTCATCGTCACCCTCACCACGCTCTCCAATTCGAACAGCGCCGATCTTTGTTAATTCGGCGTCAACGTTACGACCGATGGCATTATAATGCTCATAAGTCTTGTTCCCAAGAGCGAATACAACGTACTTGAGACCCTCCAGCTTGTGCTCGCCATTGGAAAACTCGAAGGACGGGTCTGTCAAGTTCTGTACGAGTTGCACCGCATTGTCCGTTGGTTCGCCCTCTCCGTAGGTCGCCATAACAAAGAAGATGCAAGAGTCCTCTGGGATTCGGTCGAGGTTCTCGAAGTCATACTCCTCGGGGTCACAGACCAGGGAGGAAAGGCCGAACTTGGATTTTGCCTCTTTTGCCAAACGAATAGCATATTCTTCAGCAGTACCAGTTTGCGAACCATAAAAGATGACCAAACGCTTTTTCTAAACACGAATAAGTCGATTGATGGAAGGGTAGGAATCCGAAGAAGCATACCCCCTCTTTCATTTTGGCAATAAAGTCCCTTGGATTACCATGACCATTAGAAATCTTTGTTGGAGCGAATACAACTTTCTGTTTAGAGGCGAAAATTTGATCGCGAAAGAGATAGGTACCAGCGAGGACGACCCCGAGGCCCAGAATAGCGACGTCCGAGGTGGACGCGAAAGGCATTGTGAGTAGAAGGAAGAGAACGTGACCACGAAAAGCAGTAACCAAAGCGGAGGGGGACCGACAGAGTAAGCCCAGGAGTGACTCTATAAACAACGGAGGAAGACAAAGAGCAAAAGACCTGAGGGCAGGAGTTTTTCTCGAAGCGAACGTGGCACTTTCCCACGCAAATATGTCCGATTTATGTAAATTATTCGAATATGGTTAAGCGTTGAATACCTGCAAGCGAAGATACTTGCTAGATGGTCTGAGAAGGAGGAAGAGGGAATACGCACTGTGGTACGGTGAAACAGTGCGACTTATAAAGCGTGGACAACCGGAAATTTCGGAGGGCCGGCTGAGCACAGGTTGAAACCCACTGCACTCGGGATATATCATACCCAACGGCAAAAGAGTCCCGGTCGCATCGTACCGTACGTCGTCTCCAACCTGGGAATAACCCGCTGAATCATGATGCGATTCTCAGATCGACAAGACCTCAATTCGTCGTTTTTATCCTTCTATCTTATTTATGTGTCGACTCGCCCGATCATAGTGGGCTGTGACCGGGTGTACTAAGTTGCTGATGGGCCACCGGCGTCCTCGCAGGCTGTTCTGCACAGCCCAAAGATGTCGAATCGATTTTCACGAAAGGCTATATTATTGCGAAACACCGCTAGCTAGAAATGAGATAACTCGCTACCCAATACATGTCATATGTGGTTAAATTACTGGGAGAATATAATAGGTACTTTGTGCTATAGCCGTGTTGTAGCGTCATCCACGATCAAATTCGCATCGCCGGGAAGTATCTGGTCTCCCTTGCAACTAGAATCAGCTAGTGTGAAACAAACTGGGATTCGGGAGTGATTGGGGGGACCATGGCCCGGTTCGGACCATGGTGTAAGATCTGTGTGTAGAGAGGTTGTAGACCCGCTTGCCTGTCCGTCAGGCGCTGCTCTCCGAGGATTAGAGCCGGACCTTGGTAAACCATGTACAGGCAGAGGGGGGTAAAGTAAGCGGGAGGGGCGGTTTCGAGCCTGCTAAAGCTCTCGTCAGGAGGCTGCCGCTACCCCAACCGTTTGCCATCCGAGGCCATTTAGGGTACCAGCTACCGATCTTAAGCCCTATCGAGGGAGTTAGCCAATCCACGTAGTGGCCCGCAATGGCGGGAGCGCGACCCCAGATAGATCGGTTGCGATGTGGGTAAAACGAGTGGGGAGGAGGGAGGCTTCCTGCTCGGCGGAGCCTAAAAACCAGGTGGGCGCACTAGAGCACGGCTGGTGTTTCCCTACAGAGCGCTTCGTCGCTGCCTTGCGGTCCCCTCGGTGGAACCATTCCACCGTGGGAGATCGTTCTCTGCCATTATTGATAAGCGACACAGAGGGATACTTGATCCGGTTCATGTAAGTGGTAATAAAATAAATGAGACCTAGCAGATCATCCCATAACTTAGGCTTCAACTTGCCAACTTTGGTTCCATTGGTTGAACCTACAGTACAGGTAAGTGTATGATACAAAGAGAAATGTATCTCGTAATCCGGCAATCCGAGGGAGAAGCAGACGGAGGCATCATATCATCAATATGTATGTACTTTTGATTCTGAACCCGCCGATGCATGGAACCTCCGAATCGTGATCTTCATCACAAAGCACACGCTTGCAAATCGCCACTATATATGGTTCAGTCCACAGAGGACACAGGATGAGGCCTTGGCAAGTTGAGCCTCGGACAGAAGAACGAGAAAAAGTTAAGTGCATAAGATATTACGTACTTGTAACTTCGAATCCTAACCTTAGACAAGGGTTACCGATACAAACTGACACGTAGACCAAGACGTGGACTACGATTCTGTACTCCAACGTTGTCAAGCTCACCAGCTACTTGCGGCTTGAAATCGTCTTGAAGGCATTTGAGAATGTCCCTACTAAGGTCGGCCGCCATCACTTTTCCACAGTCTTTTCCTTGATAATCATACAGGCTCGGGCTGTGTATTGCAGGCGTGTATGCCATGTTTCTCGTGAGTAGTCCGTCATATTCTAGAGGAACCAAATTGAGCTCAAGCTGCAACTAGCTTTGGGCTATTGCACAGGAGCGACGTATGGTCATATGTCTAGTGCCTCAACCTCTGAAACTGACTCCAATCTTTTAGTATCAGTTCCATTCCAGTCTATCGATGGTCAATCTACCCACAAGTTCAAGTCCGCATTGTTCATTGGCACATGTCAAAGCTTCCTTAGTTCATTGTCCGCCATTTGCTACATATATATGCGCGGAAAGCCAGGATCTTCCCTCACTTCCCTTCTTGGCTTCGACATCCCGCTGCCCAATGGGTCACCTAAAGGAAATGGACCTTCAAAAAGCGTTACCTTTCTCTCTTATCGCAAACACCTTCTCCTCAGTTACCTCCGGTGTTCCAGTTTCATTGCGCTTGCGGCTCCGTTTGGCTTCGCCGCGCTCTCGTATATCACATACCCTACCATGGTACTAGGAAAGTCCTGCAAGCTTGTTCCGGTCATGCTTATGAACTTTCTTCTCTATCGTCGCAAATTTGCTCCTCACAAATATCTCGTAGTTGCATTGGTCACAACCGGTATCAGCGTTTTCATGTTATTTGGGAACGAGAAGCCCTCCAAAGCAACATCCAACAAAGTCTCTGACGGAGCGCAGTCGGCATACCTCCAGCTTATTGGCATCGCCTATCTTCTCGTCAACCTGATTCTTGACGGCGCCGTCAACTCAACGCAAGACGAGATTTTCTCGAAGTACAAAGTCTCAGGGCAGCAGATGATGTTTTGGATCAATGCATTCTGTACGATGTTGACCACTGCCCTTGGAACGCTCCCGTTACCCTATATCCCCGTCATCCACCCCTCGTCCGGCTCACAGAGCGAGTTTTCCAACGCGATAGATTTCATAAAGTCGCACCCGTCAATTATCGTACCACTCGTTCAGTTTTCACTTACAGGTGCACTTGGCCAATTGTTTATTTTCGAGACGCTACAGCACTTTGGATCGCTGACTCTAGTGTCAGTACTAGCGTTCTATTTATTCCTGTTTCTCATTTGGTTTACAGGACGATCACTCTTACCCGGAAAATGTTTACCATGATCTTGTCAGTAGTGGTGTACAACCATAAGCTGACCACCGGTCAGTGGCTTGGAGTAGCAATTGTCTTTGCAGGGATATCAATAGAGGCCTTCGTTAAACGAAAAGGTATTGCATTTGCTGGCTCATTTCGGATCGATAAATACTTATGGTCGCCCCAGATGTGCACGCCAAACAGGTGATACTGGAAAACGAAAGGGCTAAGATCAAGTCATTGTAACCAGACAAGTAACCAGACGCCAATGGTCGTGCACTCATACCCCGGGTTGCGACTCTCAATAATCCACATGAATTGACAGCACAGGTAAACAACCCGACTCGTTTATACAGTATAATAATTATCCCAAATCGAACAATTCAATGAGAGGTTGTGTTGTCAGGGTTCTATCGCCATAATCGTGTCATCGCCGTCTTGTCCATTGCCTCCGCCATCGACCAGTACCCTTTTACGGTCCTCTATTCTGTAAGAAATTGTTGAAAAAGTGAAACCGAGAATAATTTAGTGGATACCTTGAATCCTCTTCTTCATCGTCTCTCTTCCTGCGAGATACCACTCTTTGCATCGGTGCTACGGGAAAACTAGCAACTGCAGCTTTGGCCTTGTATATGGATTCGTATTCCTACCGGATGAGAGAAAGTCAGCAAGGAGAACACCACATTGTCAACTGGAAAGTCATGTACTTTAATCTGCATCAGAAAACCGCCGTTCGGAGATATACAATACCGTCGGTTCTGCACCAGATGGAGAGCATCTTCCCAGGACAACTGACAATGCCGCATGACAAACATGACCACGAATGCCGGGGACAAAGAGATGCCACCTAAACACGATGGTCGTGACGATGGACGGTTCATGGCAAAATTTAGCTCACCATTACAGTGCACAAGGACCTTGCCGCCTTGAGTGAGCGCCTGTTGAATAAACTGATCTGCTCTATGCAAGGCTGTTTCAGCTTTCGAACATCCAGCCAAAAAGACGCGTACTCCGGGAAAAGTCTGATGACATTTTGCTCTTCGTTATCCTCCACGTCCAGCACCAAGTATTGGAAATGATCAGGAAAACGAGGCCTGACCGAAAACGCCTCTTTCTGATCTCTTATACAGACACTGTAACATCCATGAATAATCATTTCTTTGATTCCCTTGTAGTGGTAGCAAGTGGACCCCAACGCTCAAGCGACGGTGCTTGAAGGTTGAACACGGACAGACATCTGAGACTTACATGTGAGTCACGCCGAGAGATTTCAGCATTTCGAGCGATTTCGACGCTTGAAATGGGCCAAGTAAAAGACCGGGCAGTATTTCCTGGCACTCGCGTCTCATTTCGTATCTGGACCATATGTCAGCAACCAAGCAAGGCATTTGAGTGGTTTGGCAGGAGACTCGCCTCCATTCCACATCGCCGGGTCCTTGCACAAGATTTCTCAAAGTCTCGTCACTAAGGTTGAGCGCAGCCATGGGAGAAAGGAGCAAGAAAGGATAAAGTACGATGAATGTCCGCCAGCCACGGTGGAGGGGCAATTGACTTCTCGGAAGTCGTTGTTCGGAATTCGGAGACAATGTCAACCACCGAACAAGACGATGACATACCGTACGATTGGAGTTGGGCGCTCAATGACACTAGCGACTTACTACTCAGCACAGGACGCTCATCGATCATGGTGAAGCAACCCCTCGACCACTGGCAGTCTCACAGGAGTCACAGCGGATCCCGTGCACTATCATTACAGGCTTCCTTGGCGCAGGGAAGTCGACACTATTGAGGTATGTATGTCTGTCGAAAATTTCATAATACCATCGCCAACGACGCGCAGGCGCATCCTTACAGAGCGGCATGGGTATCGCATCGCGGTAATTATGAACGAGTTTGGTGACACAGCTGTAAGTGTCCCGGTTGTCTTTCGAACTTACGTGCTCATCACAATGCAGAACATCGAGGGTCAGTCATCCCGGTCTCTATGTCTTACTTACTCATATTTCTTCACTAGCCAAGGCAGTCAATATCGCCTCTAGTGAAGACCCATTGGCAGAGAATTCGGAGGAGTTTCTTGAACTGGCAAACGGGTGTCTATGTTGCAGCATCAAAGATGCAGGCCTTGCTGCTATCGAGAAGTTGATGGAACGGAAGGGTGCATTTGACCACATCATACTCGAGACCACTGGACTTGCTGACCCTGGTAAGAATGAGTATTGTCATCGAGCGGATCAAATTGAGATCCGATGAAAACAGGTCCGATTGCGTCCATGTTTTGGCTAAATGAAGAGTATTCCGCGGGGCTCCGCAGACATATATCTCTTGATGGTGTGGTCTGTGTGGTAGATGCAGCTTTTGGTTCTCAGGTGATTACAAGCATGCGCTGTGGGTGGCTTAACCTCTGACCTGGTAGATAATTAGCAAATGGAGGAGGACCACTCTGTGGATGGAATTGGCGAGAGCCTCAGGTGCCCTAGATTTTCATGAGGACGGTATCTATACTGATACATTCATGGGACAGGCAAATAGCGTGTTCGGATGTGATTCTCTTGAACAAGGCTGACCTCGTATCGGATGACCAACTAGCCCTGACAGAAGAAATGATTCACAAGGTCAACCCATCGGCACCCATTCACCGAACAATACGAGCAGATATCAATCTTGTCCACATCATGAACATCGGTGCATATGCGGGAGCTAAGCAACTACGAAACACTAGTTGTCAGCCAAACCAGTGCGCTTATACCCATGACGATCGCCATGACCATGCGTGCCAGAGCTCTGCTACGCACTACGAGCTTCGTGGAATATCTAGCCTTCAATTAACTGTTCCTCCTTTGACACCTGAGCAGCTCATTATGCTTGAACATTGGATTCAAGAATTGCTTTGGCAACATGATGGGCCCATAGATGGAGACTGCAAAGGACACAACTCTGATCTTAGGGTGCTACGTTGCAAGGGACTATTTATTCTGCAGGGTGGGAAAGAATTTGTGCTCCAGGGAGTGCAAAGTATGTATGAAATTATGCCAACAGAAGGGCAGGACATTGTTGGGGTCCCCACATCTGGAAAGCTGGTCTTGATTGGGAAGGGACTGGACAATAGGTTGAGAAGGAGCTTAGAAGCAGTGCTAAGATTGTAAAGTTGCATTACTGTAGCTGTCTGTATGGAGGCAATGTATGTGTAATGTAGGGGGGTGTTGCATTGCTAAATATAATACCATAATGGGGAGACTGTTGCCAAATTTCTAATGCATAATGCAGGTCAGCCAGGCTGTTGCTTATAATGGCAACACATAATGTGTAATGCAACATCAGTTGCCAGTGCATAACACATAACATGGTGTGGCAAAAATCTAGTGTATGGACAAAATTAGGGCTCTATAAAAAACTCCAGGGTTTTTAACACCCTCTGTTTTTGACATGTTAAATACAAGTTTTAAACATGTATCTAACCTGAGGCCATCAAAAACTTGTCAAAAACATAAGGATAAGAGAGGCAACTTGAAGTGATGTAAGACTAAGTTGAATTAAAAGTTTCACAATGGATGGGCATTACTTGTCCAGAGTACAATGACTGATATCTGCTTGATTCCACACCCTCAACAAGGGTCTAGGTTTTCTCATCAACTGCCAGCTCATACTGTTGGAATATGTGCAATTGCATGGCACTGCCACACTTATGTAATCACATTGTACTACTTTTACACTTGCTTCTTTGCATGTTCCACCTCAGTGACTCTGTCTGGTTACTGAGGTGAGAACATCCTTCTGGTTACTTAGCTTATACTGATCTACCTATAGTATCATAACCTTCTTCAGGTAGATCCCTAATACAAAGTGACTCTGTCTGGTTACTGAGTATCATAACCTTCTTCAGGTTATGAGCCCTGGCGTTGCCTGCTAACCTGCACAAAAACTCCATTAACGACACAAGCAAACATGTCCGTGTATATGAAAGACGACCAGCCCAGAATCCCAATCTTGAAAGCTAGTGGGACCAACTGGCTTCTGTACCGGATGAAAATCAAGATGATAGCCATGTCGAAAGACTTGCTAGGTTATCTGGATGGAACATCAAAGCTACCTGTAGATCCTTGGGAAGGCAAGACCCAAAAATGGGTGCCGGATGCGGAAGAACAAAAAGTGATAGATGAACATCCTGCAGAACTCGTAAAATGGAGAAAAGGTGATGCTAGCATGCACTCGTACCTCAACAGCTCAATGGAGGACTTGCTATGCATGCACATGTGGCATGTTAGCACCGTCCACGAGATGTGGAACCTACTTATCAAGGAATTCCAACAATGCTCTAGACTCGTTGCTCTTGATCTGTGCCATAAACTCTCTGAAACATGCTGTCATGAGAAAAATAATGTTCGTGAGCACTTTGACAAGATACGCACCATGCGTGAAGAACTTGCTGTGCTTGGTGAAGATATCTCTGATAAAGAACTCGTCCACATTGTCACATTATCCCTTCCTCCCATTTACGACACCATTGTTTCCTCTCTCACAATCTCCGCTGGAATGAGCAAAGTCGAGCTACACTCTGATGACATCATGTCTAGAGTCACTGATGAATATGACCGTCGGATGATGCGGACACGAAAAACTCACTTAGCTGGAAATGATGACAGCGCATACTCTGCGTCGTCATCAGGCAAACCTGCCTTCAAGGGCAAGTGCTATGATTGTGGGGAAACAGGACACAGGCAAAAACAATTTCCCAAGAACTCTGACAAAAAGGGGAAAGGCGAGGGCAACAGGAGCAATGGGAATGGAAAGACAAAGAGCTGAGAGGGCGACAAGGCACGAAGTGAAAAGACAGTGGCTGCTACTGCAAATGCAGAAGAACCAGATGGTGTTTGGATGGTGCAGATTGACGAACTTCAAGATGAAGACTCCACTAGCCTTGACTACATCTCAGTCGCACACAAGGCAAACGATCGCACAAATCATACCATTCTTTTCGACTCTGGTGCAACTTGTCACATGTCATCCCTGAAGAGCCAATTTATTGACTTCACCTCTATTGCACTCAAACCCATCACTGCAGCTGACAAACACATCTTCGAGGCAACTGGAAAAGGAAGCCTGCTGATAACGATACTGAACGGTCAGACCACAATACACGTCCTGTTAAAAGACGTACTGTATGCACCAAAATTGGGTGTAACCCTCGTATCAATCAGCCACCTAGACAACGCAGGCTATGCTGCACTCTTCTGTGATTCGCGATGCTGTATCTTCGATTCGAAAAAATGACAGGTGGCGAATATACCAGCCAACCATGGGCTATACACGCTCAAATCACCACGAGGATTGTACACTGCGACCGCTTGTGCAAATAATCAGTATTCAATGCAAGAGCTACATGTACACTTAGGGCATATCGGACCCAAGTCCATTCGCCAAATGATCCACGAAGATGCCACAGCTGGTGTAACCCTAGATCCCGCACGTACATCCATGGGTCCATGTGAATCCTGTGAATATGCAAAAGCCACTCGTCTGCCTATTGGGAAAATATGTGACCCACCTCGCAAGGACGCCTTTGGTGATGAAGTACACTCAGACCTGTGGGGCCTGTCGCCCGTCCGAACACCAGTGCATCGCGAGTACTTTGTATCGTTCACCGACGATCACACATGCTATATGACCCTGCGCCTCCTAAAAATGAAGGATGAAACCTTTGCCGCTTATCGGGACTTTGAGGCATGGGCAAACACCCAATTCAGCATGAAAATCAAATGCCTATGCTTGGATAGAGGGGGAGAGTTCCTGAGTGATGAGTTCAGTTGCCACTTACGCTCCAAAGGAACGGAATGCAAACTCACTGTACATGACACCCCCGAACACAACGGTGTGGCAGAGCGCTTGAACCGCATGCTAGTTGAACACGTCCATGCTATCCTACATGACAGCAGCCCACCCAAAACATTGTGGGGCGAGGCCATCCTGCACATCATCTGGCTGAAGAACCGAATGATGATCCATGCCCTAGGTGGCAAGACGCCCTATGAGCTCTTGCACAAGTGCAAGCCGAATCTCGTGCAAGTACCTCCTTGGGGCTGCAAAGTCAAGGTATATGACCCTACTGGCTCCAAGCTGGATGCGCGCACAAAGGAGGGGCGCTGGGTAGGATTTGATGCCGATAGCAACAGCCATCACGTGTACTGGGCAGATACCTGATGTGTGAGCATTGAGCGTGGTGTGTGCTTTGGTGATACAGACATCGCCGTCATCATTGAAGGAGTGGCTGGGACTGCTGACAAGCAGGGGGAGTAGCAAGTGCTGTCGTCCACCACACAGATTGAGGGTGAGTTACAGGCTCCAGCACCTATGAACGATCAGCGCAAAGATCAACAAACGGATGCTAGTGACACACCTCAGAACCCGCAAATGGACCATCTCGGACCTGATTTCAAACCTCCTGCTCCACTGCGTTGTTCTGGTCATGTCCAAATCGAGATGTCGTATGCTAAATGCCTGTGCAAAGGTGAAGGGTCAGCGGATGGACGAGGAAACCAGTCCTTACCTCAAGGCATGCAACCCGCCTCACGAGAATCAACGAACCTGGCCGCCAAGTTAGGCCTGTTGAGGGACAATGGGGGACTTGATGAAGACAATGAGGAGGTATTTGCAATGGTAGCAGCGACAGCGGAGATAGAGGGCATGGACCCTATGACAGTCGAGGAAGCACGTGCGAGACCGGATTGGTCAAAGTGGGAAGAGGCTATGCAGAAGGAGTTAGCGGCGTTAGAGGACGCACGCACCTGGACAATCGTTGAATGCCTGCCCAAAGCCAACATTGTCAGCTGTAAATAGGTATTCCATATTAAATGCAACACTAACAGTGAAGTCAAATGGTACAAAGCCTGGCTCATTGCCAAGGGCTATTCCCAAGTCTATGGAGTTGACTACTACAACACCTATGCGCCCGTCGCCTGCCTTGCCTCCCTATGCACCATCCTTGCCATTGCAGTCTGTAACAATTGGGACATAGACGTTTTCAACTTCCAGAGTGCCTTCCTCAATGGAAAACTTGATGACGATGAGGTAATTTACATGTGACTACCTTCCGGCCTCAAAGTCAACCCAAAACTCAAACAAGTGGTTGCTCGACTCTGCGTCACACTCTATGGGTCAAAGCAAGGAGCTCTGAAATGGTACAAAGAGCTTTGCCAACTACTGGAGAGTCTGGGATTCCATTGTGCTGAGTCTGACTGGGGCATCTTTTACAGACATGTCAGCATTGAGATACTGATTCTCGCTTCACACGTGGATGACTGCATGGTGACCAGGAGCGATAAGAAGCTAGTCCAACGCTTCAAAGCTGATGTCGCCCAATAATTCAAACTCACAGATCTCAGACCAATCTCCTCGCTCCTTGGCATGAAAGTCACTTGTGATTGCACATTGCACACTCTATCGCTCTCGCAAGAAGTCTATATTGATGGTATCCTAACGAGATACAACTTTGCTGACTTGAAACCAGTCTCAATCCCTATGGATCCAAATGCCCAGCTGTTGACGAAGCAAGCTGTCAAATCTATTGCAGAACGTGCGCTGATGAAAAATGTACCTTATCGTGAGGCTGTCGGATCCCTCATGCACCTAGCCATTGCTACATGCCCCGACATTGCTTTTGCTGTTGCAACGGTAGCACAGTTCACCACAGATCCAGGCCCTGCTCATTGGGAAGCAGTCAAATGGATCTTTCGCTACATCCTTGGCATGAAGAAGCTCACGCTTACCTACGGTGGTGGAAAGGTTTGGCTCAAAGGATTTACAGATGCAGATGGCGCGTCGCAGGAGCATAGGCATGCCATTTCTGGCTATGCCTTTCTGTTGGATGGTGGAGCAGTATCTTGGTCATCGAAGAAACAAGAACTGGTGACGCTTTCAACCACAGAAGCTGAGTACGTTGCAACAACGCACGCTGCTAAAGAAGCCATTTGGCTTCGTTGCCTACTACAGGAAATCTTTCGACCACTAGAACACCCGATCACGCTCCACTGCGATAATCAATCTGCAATTTGTTACATGTAGCGTACACAATGGGCTAGCTCCTAAGACTTACTGACTCGAGTGATTCTCACGAAGAGACCAGCTCAAGAGGCAGCAATGGAGGAAGGAGGACGAAGGATCGCTTAGGGGTTTCCTGAAGCAAGATGAGGACGACGAAGGATTGTTCAGGGGTTTCCTGAGACGAGACAAGGGCGATGAGGGATGAGGGTCGGACAAGGGGTTTCCTTGTGTGAGACGAGGGCTGAGAGTTCAACTTAGAGTCGCAAGGATGGGACTTGAAAGTATGCTAGTATTGCACAGATCAAGACTGGGGAATACATGTGATGCGAGCAAGTACTTATACAAAGTGAAGTGTGCGCACGGACCAAGGAAAGACAAAAGAAGAAGGAGACACTTCCCTGAAATAGAAAGTGAAGGGGAAGGGTCGGTGTCAATGTATCGTAAATGAGATCAAGCTGCGGAATGTGATGATCATGAAGGAGCATAGGTTGGACTGTGGAATGTGATGATCACGAAGGAACAATGAAGAATGTTATGGAACACAGGGGAAGTTAGCCGTCGTAAGAGAGTACAGTGTAAGGAGGATTGAAAGAAGAAGGAGTTACACACGGTAAGCAAATCAGGGTAAAGGAGATAGGTCCAGTGATCAGAAGAAAGGCAGAATGAGAATAGCGGTGGTCACCTCGCCAGTTGTCAAAGCATGAAGAGAAGAGGAAAAGAATAAGGCAATGAAAGAGGAGGAAAATCGTAACATTACCCCCTTCATACAGTTGAGCCCCAGGCTCGATAGTCAACCCTGGCTGTCCCCAAAAGGTGATTCCCGGGAAGAGTGGTTCGTCAGTTGTTGTTCTCCAAAGAAGAGGCGTGGGGTACGTGTATAGATGGACATACTGTAGATCGAGGATGTGTCCTGGTTGAGCGCAAAGCCTGCAGTTACGGTGGGGACAGTATTGGTCACGATGTCCCCAGTTACGACAGAAGTCGCATTGGATAGATAGGCAACTACGCAGAGGGTGACCGGGGGCAGAGATGTGGCAGTGAGGGCAGGAGTAGTTGGGGCAGTTCTCTCGTACGTGACCAAGAGTATGACATTGAAAGCACTGGGTGGACGAAGATGCGAGAGGGAGACGATAGTGGTCGGGCATAGGGAGGACTTGAGTTGGGGAGGACAAGGTCCGATTGCCATCGGGGAGAGTGATCCACAAGGGGCAGTCACGAGGGATAGGGATAGCTGCCGTGATGGGGTCTTCGTCATCCTCACTGTCGGTGGGAGCCCAGTCAGATTCTACTGCGGTGGGGGTGTCTGTGGGGGGAGGAGAAGAAAGATGAGAAGAGAGAGAGCGTGGAGGGGGAATCGGGATCGGAGCACGAGGTGGGGAATGAGAGGTGAGCATATCGGTTGAAGAGAGGTAGTGGTCACGTTGTTCTTGTGGTAAAGTAAGGAAGATTCAATGAAAAACAGGGTAAACGTGGTCTGGCGGTAAGGCAGAGATGTAAGTACTGAAGTCTGCATGATGTAAGGCAGCTAAAGAAAAATGGGAAACTTCGGAGAGGGAAAATCGCACAGCAATGTCTGGTTGGGTGGAAGAGAGAAGGAGGAGAGAAGTGCGGGCAGTTCTGTGGAAGATGCAAATGAGTTCTTGGACTACCTTGTCGTGTTCGAAGAGGGGGTTTCGTTCAATGAGATACATCAACAGAGGGGAGTCAAGGATTGCAGAGTATAACATGAATTGGGCAGGTTCAGGTAAGAAAACGGGATAGACTCGTTGAGAGCGTAGCCTGGTTGGTGATCCGGAGGGGGAAGACATGGATGAGGAAGAGACGGAGGAGGGGAGGAAGGACATGGTGAATGGAGTTTTCGTCTTAGAGGTGGTGAAGTCGCTTATAACTTTGAAGGATTGAGGCGGAGTGGTGGAGGTTAGATTCGGGTTCCCAAGTGTTTTCGGATGAGGGATAGCCTTTCCACGCGGTCAGGTACTTCTGTCGGTTGGTCGGACCTTTATGTGAGAGAATCGCTTCCACCTTGTATTCTTCTTCATTATCTATGACGTCAGGTGGCGGAGAAGTGAAGGAGGGGCCATAGGTTTCAGTGGAGCGAAAGGGGGAAAGAAGGGAGGCGTGGAACACGTTGTGAACTTTCCAAGTTTTCGGGAGACGGAATTTGTAAGTGAGTGGAGATAGTACACGGATGATCTCAAAAGGGCCGTGACGTTTGGGTGCAAGTTTCCTAGATGGGTAGTGAAGGTGGAGATGAGTGGCCTCAAGCCAAACCTTATCTCCAACTTTCCATGGGGTGAATCGGCGAGTGGTACGAGCAGACATGATCTTTCTGGCGGATTCATGAGTGGCAAGAGCTTCTTTGTGAGCTTCATCAAGGTTGGAGAGCGATTTTCTAAAGTGGGGAGGAAGGTTTTGCCGAGTGTGGGATAGGAACATGGTTCATAGCCATAGAGTAACGAGAAAGGGGAGCATTTTGTAGAGCTGTGTGGGGTAGAGTTATGGTGGAATTCCATAGCAGATAATGATTGCACCCAGGCATGGGGATTGTTGGTGCAGAAGATGCGGAGATAGGTTTCTAGTTCCTGGTTGGTTCGTTCCGTTTGGCCGTCAGATTGGGGGTGATAGGCGGTGGAGAGGCGGACATCGTATTTCAGGAGGCGGGCGAGTTCTCTGGCGAAGGCGGAAGTGAACTGTGGTCCTCTGTCGGAGATGAGAGAGTCATGGAGGCCGAAACATTTGAATACATTTTCAAAGAAAAGATGAGCAATTCCTGCTGCATTGATGGATTTAGAACAAGGGATGAGAATTACCCCCTTTGTAAGGCCGTGGTCGACCACAACCAAAATAGAATTGAAGCTGTCGGATACTGGGAGGTCAGTGATGAGATTGCAGGAGAGTTGCTTGAATGGCAGGGTCGTGGTGGAAACGATTGGAGACAGTGGGGGAACAATGGGGTGAGTATTGACCTTGTTTTGCTGACAGACGGCACAGCCGTCGATGAAGTGTTTGACAAAGGTAGAAAGACCCGGCCACCAGAAGTCACGTTCGAGGATAACCTTAGTATGATAAACCCCCATATGGCCTGAAAGGGGTGAAGAATAAATGGAATGGAGCAACGCGGTCCGAGCAGGAGGTGGGACATACATCTGGCCTTTAAAGTAGAGGTGGCCATTGTCAAAGTGCCAGTCGGCTAGAGAGGCATGAGTAAATAGGGGGGATCCCTCATCGAGAGCAGTGAGAGCTTTGATAACAAAGGGGTCGGATGGGGTAGAGGACTGAATGTAATGTGCAAGGGCAGTGTTGAGGGCATTGATGATGACAGGGTCGGGGATAATGGAGGCATCAATGTTGTCAGCAGAGGTATCAATGGAGTCGTGGCAAGAAAGAGTGTTGGCAGGGCCCATGCGAGTTCCTGGGGTGACTTGCCAGATGAGGTCGAAGTCCTGTAGGAATAGTGACCAACAGGCTTGTTGGCGAGAGAGTTTGCGAGGGTCTTTGATATAGGACAGGTTTTTATGGTCAGTGATGATAGTGACAGGGTGAGAGGTGCTGCATAGGTACTGTTTCCATTTGTCAAGGGCGAGGATTACAGCGAGAAGTTCACGATCATAGATGTCGTAGTTGCGTTCAGCTGGAGAGAACGTCTTAGAGAAGTAAGCAACTGGGCGAAGATCGTGGTTGAGGTCGTGTTGTATAAGGACAGCACCAGAGGTGAGGAGAGAGGCATTGGTCATGACAGAAAACGGCTTCGAGACGTTGGGGATGGCGAGAATGGGGGCAGAGCAGAAAATTTGTTTAAGGCGGTCGAAGGATTTCTGTTGCAGGGGGGACTAGGCCCACGGTTCATCTTTCCGAGTGAGGAATATGAGGGGGGAGACGATGTCAGAGTAATTGGGGATGAATTTTCTGTAAAAGTTGGCAAATCCAAGGAAAGATCGTACGCCCTTGACAGATGTGGGCGGCTTCCAGTCGGCGATGGCAGAGAGTTTCTTGGGATCCATACGAATGAGTCCTTGACCGATGATCATGCCAAGATATTCCATGGTGGGGGTGTCGAAGGAACATTTGGATATCTTGAGGGAGAGACCATGTTCTCGGAGGCGGAGGAGAACGCGACGGGTGCGTTCATGATGAAGTTCAATGGTTCCATGGGTGTGGATGCCAAGGTCGTCCATGTAAATCTTGAGCCATCATTTGAGGATCATGTCAGTGAAAATGTGATTCATGAAGGCTTGGAAAGTGGTGGGTGCATTGCAGAATCCAAAGAACATGATGGTCGGTTCGAAGAGACCAAGAGGGGTGATAAAGGTGGCCTTCCATTGGTCTTCTTCTCTAATGCAAATGTTGTTGTATCCCCATCGGATGTTGAACTTGGTAAAGAAATTTGCGTCTTTCATGTCATCAATGAGCTCAGTGATTAGAGGTAGGGGATAAGCATTGCGGATAGTGTGACTGTTTAGATATCGGTAATCCTGGCAAGGGCAAAGAGTTCCATTCTTTTTAGGGACGAAAAAGAATGGGGCGGCTTGTGGAGATTTCGAAGGGACGATGTGACCGGTCTTTAAGTGTTCATTGATGAATGCCTGACAAGTTTCCTTTTCTGAGGGGTTGAGTGGGTAAACCTTGGTGATCTTTGGGATGAAGGTATCTTTGAGGTCAATTGTGTGGTCAAAGGGGCGGTGTGGGGGGAGTTGGTTGTGGGTAGATTCTTTGAAGACATCTGTGAAATCAGAACAGAACTTGGGGACAGGAATTTCCTTAGGTTTCTCAGTCTGGGCGATTTCCGTGGAGATGGTGATCTTAGCGATGTTTTCTTCGGGGGACCCTGTCAAGGGAGGGTACTCACGAAGAGACCTCTCAACCCCAAGAGGGTATTGGGAAAAGAAAGCAGAGGTGATGTCAAGGTCAGGATCGGGGTAGGATAGAGCACTATAAGAGAGAACGTTGGTCAACTGGGGAAGGGAGTCGAAGTCGAGGGTGAAATTTTTCCAATTGATGATTGGGTTCCATTTCCAAAGCCAGGGTAGTCCAAGTATAACATGAGGGTGGCAGAGGCGAAGTATCAAGAAGGAGATGGTGTCAGAGAAATCAGAGGCAGAGATCTTGATCGTGGCTTTCCATAGAATAGATCCTTTAGTATTCGTGGTTCCATCTACGTTATAGGCGATGAGTGGTTGTGCGAGGCGAGATAGCTTAAAGTCACCCAGAGGGAGAAGTCGGGGGTTGAGGAAATTTCTGGTTGCTCCAGAATCAATGAGGGCATTGGTGTCAACGGTTTTAGTCAGGCCATGTAGCTGAACGGGGAGACACATGGTTCTATTGTCGTTTTGTGCTACAAGTACATTGTCAATGTTAAGGGAAGGAGACGTTGAGGCAGCTTCCCTTTTTAAAAATCCTTTGCAGCTTGGATACGTTCAGGAGGAACGGAAAGGGTTTCCTTGGGAGGTTCTTCATAGCACATCTTAAGGATGGAAAGGATTTCCTTCTCTCCCTTTCCCAACATTTTCAAAGAATTGACGTATTCGTCCAAAGGGGTAGCAGTGGAGATGGCAGCTACTGGCACGGAGGAGGTGGTTTCAGTGGAGTGCACATTCCGGGAGTTGCGCGAGGGGTTGTTCTGGAATTGAGGACAGTGAGGGACAGAAGAGATGCTTGGGAATTTGTGGCAATTCTGAGCAGAGTGTCCTGGGAGGCGGCAGTGGAAACAATGGTTTTCCCAAATGCACTTGGCACGTTCTATGGGGGTTAACTTAGTGACGGAGATAATGTCGACGTCCATGGCATTGGGGTCTCTGGTGGGGCAAGGAGTAAAGGTTGGAGGAGTATGTCCTCCACGAAGAGCGAGGATGCACATCTTCTGCACATGGAAGACCTTGGCTTGGTTGATCCACTTGGTGATGGTGATGGGAATAGCTACCATGGAGAGGATCATGATAGCAATGCGCTGGTCAAGGCCGAGAGAGAACTGGTCGATGAGGGTGACATCGTCAGTGATGCCAGTCTTGCAGGAGAGGTTTTGGAAATCAGTGATGTACTATTGGAAACCATCGCCGATGATTCCATTCGAGAGATGTGAGGACTTCTGGATGAGCTTTGATAACTCGAGATGGGCGGTTGCTTTGGTGTCGAAGGGATAGAACGTAGATTCGAAGTTGTCGGCAAACTCTTTGAAGGTCTTGCCTGAGGTGATGGTGGTATCGGCCATCTTGTCATACCACATTTCGGCAAAGGAAGCGCCTCTTCCCTTAGACATCTTGTTAAGGGTGGTCATGATTTTGTCGTTGTCGATGAGGTAGATCGTTGCATTGAGGACAAAGTAGGCCTTTATGGCCTTGATCCATCTGGAGGCATCAGTAGGTTCTCCAGAGAAGTCAGCAGGGAGAGCTGCTTTGAGTTCGGAGGTGTGGGTGGACATGGGAATAGTAGGCTGTACTGGGGCGGTGGTGGTAGGCTGTGGGTTTGCTGGTGGGGGCGTCGAGGGATGAACTTGGATAGAAGTTCTCTGAGTGATGCTAGGGTACATGGGCATTGGTCTGTGGTGGCGGTGGCTTCGAACAATCTGTTGAGAAGGTTGTTCTTCGGGGGTGTCAATTTCAATGTCGCTATCAGCATCGAGGGGGTCTGGGCAGAGTCCAAATCTGGATGATCGACTCGTGATGGTAACGGGTGGGTCCTATACCATAGAAGGTGGGACTGAGGTTAGTCTTGATCTTTTGTTACGCATAGCATACACAATAGGCTAGCTCCTAAGACTTACTGACTTGAGTGATTCTTACGAAGAGATCAGCTCAAGAGGCAGCAATGGAGAAAGGAGGATGAAGGATCGCTTAGGGGTTTCCTGAAGCAAGACGAGGACAACGAAGGATCATTCAGGGGTTTCCTAAGACGAGACAAGGGCGACGAGGGACGAGGGTCAGACAAGGGGTTTCCTTGTGCGAGACGAGGGCTGAGAGTTCGACTTAGAGTCGCAAGGATGGGACTTGAAAGTACGCTAGTATTGCGCAGATCAAGACTGGGGAATACATGTGATGCGAGCAAGTACTTATACAAAGTGAAGTGTGTGCACGGACCAAGGAAAGACAAAAGAAGAAGGAGACACTTCCCTGAAATAGAAAGTGAAGAGGAAGGGTCAGTGTCAATGTATCGTAAACAAGATCAAGCTGTGGAATGTGATGATCACGAAGGAGCATAGGTTGGACTGCGGAATGTGATGATCACAAAGGAACAACAAAGAATGTTATGGAACGCGGGGGAAGTTAGCCGTCGTGAGAGAGTACAGCATAAGGAGGATTGAAAGAAGAAGGAGTTACACACAGTAAGTGAATCAGGGTAAAGGAGATAGGTCCGGTGATCAGAAGAAAGGCGGAATGAGAATAGCGGTGGTCACCTCACCAGTTGTCAAAGCGTGAAGAGAAGAGGAAAAGAATAAGGCAATGAAAGAGGAGGAAAATCGTAACACAAGTGCCTTAGCCAAGGACGGAGCCTATCATACATGCATGAAACATATCAATATACAGTACCATTTTATTCATTTTGCTGTCAACCATGGGTCTATTCGACTACTATACTGCCCTACAGACAATATGATAGCTGACACTCTCACTAAAGCACTGCCCAGTGTCAAAGCGAAACACTTCGCCACAGCCTTGGGACTCCATGCTGCTTGAGGGGAAGTGTTGGAATATGTGCAATTGCACGGCACTGCCATGCTTATGTAATCATATCGTACTACTTTTACACTTGCTTCTTCGCACATTCCACCTCAGTGACTCTGTCTGGTTACTGAGGTGAGAACATCCTTCTGGTTACTTAGCTTATACTGATCTACCTATAGTATCATAACCTTCTTCAGGTAGATCCCTAATACAAAGTGACTCTGTCTGGTTACTGAGTATCATAACCTTCTTCACATACCCATACTGCAAAGACCCACCACTGATACTACCAGTCCCATCACACATGACAACAACATCAACAACACTAACCTTGCCCCTCTCACCTAGGCAACTGCATGGGTATCACATACCCATGGTGGGTTGTGGGTGTGGGTATGTGTGGGTATGAGTAGGGGTCTGTCTTCCTTATATCATACATAGCTCATATCCATACCCTTATGATGGGTATGGGTTGTGGGTATGTACCCCATGGTGGGTATGGTGTGGGTATGGACATATGAATATCCTGATATTAACTTTATCTACTATAGTCAAGTACTAACATGTTCTAAAGTTGACCCCAACAAGTCTAATTGAACTTCTCTAACTCTGTGATGAAACTGGAATTATCTCCAGAAGTCATCCACTCTATCCAAGACTCCAGATGAGACTAGACTTGTAAGTCTGATAGTGGACAGAAGTGAAGGTTGGTTGTGAATTTCTTCATTTCACAACAGTTGACTTCTCGTTTGACATTTACAGTAAATTAAAGAGGTCAAATGATTATCTCCAAGAATGGAGACCTCACATTGGGGAATACTATCATGAGCCTCACGAATAAGTCTGTAGTGTTGCTCTGTCAGAACAACCAACTGGTGACATCCATGTGCTTCGCGATAGTACAGAGACCCATTAAGCAAGAAGAAACAACTGGTGGTATTGACGAAGGAAGTATACTCGGGGTCTGACAAATCAGAAGGATGAACAAGGGAGGAGAGGAAGTCATGGATTAGATTGATGTGAATATCCTTTGTGAGTGCCTTGTGGGAGCAAGGTAGTTTCGGGTTGTCAGGGGTTGGTTCTGGGGTAGTGTAAACAAAAACCAAGACAAGAGTTTTTCCATATGCATATCTAGAAAGGTAAGTGACACCTTGTGAAGGAGGAATTCAATTGTTCAACAACATAATACAAAACAAATAGGCACTGTCCAACCAATCCTTGAAGTTGTCATTCTCAGATGGGTCTTTATCAGATAATAGACAACAAGAAAGACCATCTGTGCTAGTATGACAACTTGCAGGGATGTGCACAAGATGAAAAGTAAAGAGGAGGATACCTGCAATCCACTGGTTAATTGTTGCATTCAGTTGGAGGTCCAGATTGTTGATCATCCCATTGATGTATTTCATATCCATTTTGACTACAAAGTTAGCTACACCAAAAATGAAGATGCAAATAGCTTGCAAGGCTTGGAATAGGCTGTAGAGCTCAAGCTTGGCTTGGGAGTAGTGACTTTCGACCTCTGTGAGGCTGATTGAACCAAAATGATTCAAATACTGCTTTTTATCATCACCTTCCTGCAATAAGATATACCCAACTGCAATCACTGACATGTCAATAGCTAGGATGACCTCACATCCTAATTCATAATCCAGAGGACAGAAGGCTAGGGAATGAGAAATCACATTCTTAAAATGCTGCATAGCAAGTTGCTGGGGCTCTTCCCAATTGAAAGCAACTCCTTTTCTGGTTAGGTCAACCAACAGACAAGCAATTGAAGCAAAACCTTTGATAAAAATATGGAGAACTCCACACACATCTAAGAATCTGTGTACTTGGATAAGGTTGTGGCACTCAGGCCAGTCACAGATCTTTTGTGCTTTCTTCTTGTAAGGGATGTGACCTTGAAATGTGCACATATGACCAATGATAGTCATGTTAGGAGCAGCAAGCACAAATTTCTTGGTGGATGCAGTAATCCTGATGTTCTGTAAATGCTGCAGTATACAGTGAACCACTTGGAGGTGCTCCCAGATGAAACAGCGAAGTCCTGGATTCTCTGGTATAGTCTTGTAAGAACTATTTGGATTCTGATAGTGGGTTGTGGCTGTTTTGACCAGGAGATCATCCAAGAATGAATAGGTGTAGCAGAGATCTTGTCTTGCAGGATGAACAATATATCCACTTGGTAAATTTGTACTGCATTTGTGTACCCCATAGGCATTGTAGTCAAGCAGTGTGGACCTATGGAACTATTGAACATTGTGTGATTGTGTGATTCTGGGTAGAGGGGGCACTGATTGTATCTGGCAAATAAATTCATCATCCCGTAGACTATGTAGCTGGTGAAGGATTCTGCAAAGTGTTTGACAAATGGGGGGGTTGAGGAGTCACGAATGGTAATGGCATTAAGAGGCTGGAGGTTATGAATGAGGCAGAGAGATTTGCCATCTTGTTTGAGAACACAAAACTATTGTGAGTGATATATGGCTGCTGATGGTTTATAGACTCTAGAAGAAATCCAATCCTTGATAATCTGAATAGTGTTGGTCCACATAGAAGGGGGGATGGAAATGTTGTGTAAAACCCAGAGGGTATGCAGTATGGTGGGGATTTTGACTGCAGGGAAATACCTCTCATCTAGACATCTGCACTCACCCGGAACCCATGCAAATGCTTTCTTGTGTTCATGGATGATCCATTGCATGAGCTTTACTTTGTCTGGCCAGAGCCAGTTTGCCAGGTCAAGGTCTAGAGAGTCAGCACATTCCTAGGTGAAGTAAAGTCCTGGGATGAAATCTGGTGGGTGAAAGAGTAGAGGTGCTAAGCTGGCTATAGGATCCTTTGGAAGAGTCCTAGTGATGTGGAACTCTTTGTCCAGGGCAGTAATAACTAGATGGATCTTCTTTGCAACAGGTTGGTAAGCCAGCATGTGTAAGGTGGTATTATACAAGTAAACAGAGGAAATCACAGAAACTGTGTCTGCATTGAGGAGTGATTGGGTGGAAGAGAGAAAACTATAGTTTGTCAATAGTGGAATCAGGCCAATAGATAGTAGGGGAAGCCAAGTGTAAGGATGAGATACAAAGAGAGATGAGGCAGACAAATGATAAGATGAAGAAGATGATTGTGGAATAAACATATTTGAAGACTCTCCCCTGTTGTTAGATGGCTCATCGATATCTAAAAACCCATCTCCACAATCAAATGGTGACTATTGCATTGCTTGTTCTTGTGGCAACAAGGACATCCTTCAGACCATGCTCACATTGGCATAGAGAACTGCTTGCCAGAATTCAGGTTGTGAAAGGTGATGGTCTGTGAGCTGTCTGGAAAGTCCTCTGTGGTAGCAGTCATAAGACAATGGAAAGGTTGTCTGAGCAGAAGATCAAAGTTAGCAGATGCCACTATCTGTACCTGTACCATGATTTCGCCTCCTCTAAAGTCTAATACCAGATTTTCCAATACCCTGATTGTTGAATTGATGCTTGCATTAGTGGATGTCATATGCATTTTATGATCTGAGCAAATAGGTAAACCAAGCTTCTCCCATATGCATTTTGGTATTGCAATAATTTCCAAGCCTGAATCCAACACACCACAGATAGAACACTCTGAACTGCCCAGCTTTCTGGCAAGTTCATTAACCTGTAGCAAATGCATCAACACTGCAGTAATGTGCTTTACCATGGTGGGAGAAGTCAGCATACTCTGATGGAAGAATCATCTGAGGCTTTGCTTTTTCTTGAGTGATATCAAGGTCGGTGGTGATGGTGAGTTTTCTCACGATGGGGTCAGAAAGGAGATATTGGGAATCTCCTCTGATAATTCAGTTGATGTGACAGTTGTGAAGAAAGAAATCAAGATTGTGTTTTGGGGTGGCATAGTCTGGGGATTTGTGGTTCAGGTAGTCAAAGAATTGTTCATGTTGGACAGGGTTGACATTAACATGATGGACGGTGTGAGGGGTGACATTCCTAAAGAAGGAGTTGTGTTATTTTGTGTTGGCAGTGTGCGCAGAGTAGAGATTCTTTGATTGATCGCAGGATTCAGAGATGTCGATAGTTTGGCAAGCCCAATCAATAGATGGGTTTGTAGCATGAAGCCAGGGCATTCCTAGGATGACGTTGTCATGTCCACAGGACATGACATGGAAGAGGTGGCATTGGGCAATGCCTTCTATGTTGGTGAACATCATACAGGTGTAACGGATTTCTCTGTTTTTGTTCAAAGTGTTATCTATGTTTCGAATATGGATAGGGACGGCAAGTTTCTCCATAGGGAGATGATGTTTTCTGACAAATTGCCAGTTGATGCAAGAGATGTCAGCATCAGAGTCAACAAAGGTGTGGATGTCTATGACTTTTAACATATGTGAGGGGATGACCAGTTGGAGGAGAATCCTCATAGATTTAGGAGACAAGGATACAAGTACAGGTGCACATGTTACAAGGGGAGTACTCTGCATAGGAGGGGTACTCTGTTTCAAAAATCCTAGGCAGCAGCAAAAGAAACCCTAGCTACTCCTTTAGGTTCTTCATCATCATCCTTAACTTCTTTGAGTCAAGGGATGTCTTGGGTTTTCTTGACTCAGCACACTTTAGGCTTTGTCAGGGTGGTGGGGAATGTGGAGCATTCATTACTCATGTGACCTCCCTTTCGGCAATGGAAACAAAGGTTGTTGACAAGGCAATGTTTCCATTCCTTAGAGGTTAGCTTTGGGACATGGATAGTATTGATGTCTATGGCATTGGGGTCACAGAAGGAGGTAGCAGTAGGGAAAGCAAAGGAATGGAATGTCTGGTAAGCAGGACGGGTATTCCTTTGAGTGATCTCATTAGCTTGATCCCATTGGTTTTGGAAGTGAATGGCTTTTTCAAACCAGGTTGTGGCGGTGGAGGGGACAGTGTCCATGGAGATGATGCAACACATAAGGGCAGAGAGGATGGCAGCAGAGAAGTAGCTAATGAGAATGTTGTTGTCAGTGATAGATGCAAGGGTGGCTTTGCTTTGGAATTTGGTGATATAGGAGGAAAGAGAGGGGTTCCATGGGGAGTTCTTGTTTTTCTTAGTCATACAGAAGGTGGAAAGCCAGGTGATGGCATTTCTGACAGTTTCCTGGTGGAGGAAAGTCTTGTTGAACTACTTGATGAAAGCATCAAGAGTTCTGAAGTTGATAGTATTACAAGAGATGGCTTTCTGCTGGTAGATGTTGGCCCACATGAGAGTGGAGCCCTTGGTTATGTATGAGAGCACAAAGGCGATCTTCTTGAGATTGTCTTTGTAGACATTTTTGTTGATTTTGATATAGACAAGGACAGAGTTTAACCATTGTGTGGTTTTGTCATAGGATCCATTGAAAGGCTCAGGGGCACTGAGATGGAGTTTGACAGCTTTGGTGGAAGAAGAACCAGGCATGGGGTTCAGTAGAAGGCCAGTGATAGGTGGGGGAGAAGGTGGAAAGAGTTCTGTAAGAGTAAAAGGTGGACGAGGGGCAGTGATGGTTAAGTCAGAGAGTTTGTGGGAGAGGCAAGTGGTGGTGTCTTCTTCTTCATTGACATTCACACCAAAGATGTCAGTAGTTGCAGAGTGGTGGTCAGAGCTTTCAGAAGAAGAATCGTCTTCTGGTTCAGGGTTTCGAGATGGATGTAGTCTCTAATGGGAGGAGGAGGACACAGGTAGGCATGAAATGGTTGCGGTTGTACAACGGTGGTGGCCACAAAAACCAAGCAAGGTCTTTTGTTATGCTTAGTCCTAGGTAGGGCATAAACATGACCTTTGTGATGAAGATGAAGAATATAATAATATCATAATATCACTGTTGTCATTGTGTGCATAACTGCATGTCTTGATCTGACACTGCAAGAATGAGAGAGTTGAGGACAGGATGATGACAACACTCCAATATCTCAACACTCTAACCATGATAATAATGCATCATCCAATGACCACCCAACTCCACAAGGATGATATAGTGTTGTTGATGACATGACACCATCAACAACACCACATTGACTATAGTGCAACAACAATGCATTGTCCAATTCAATGTAAGAAGGACAGTATGATAACAATGTCATCATATCTATAACACGATGTGGGGGACATGACATGATAATGATGCCACAACAACTGAGTGACATCACAGATACCAGTACCCATGGCCATGGGTATTAGGTATGGCATGGGTACAGAAATCCCAACCCATACCTAGTACCTGCCATAGGTTTCACATACCCATGCAGTTCCCTAGGTGCACTCTTGTTGAAGTCTGGTCCTAGATATTTGGTCAGAGGGTTAGAGAGTTAGAGTAAAGTTCAAAGACTTAAGAAGAAGAAACTGAGATGAGAAGGAGTTATATTTATATGGATATTCAGACTAAGATATACATAAATAGTCAGAGTATAATTTGTAAGAAATGAGTAAGACAAGAAAAATGAATGACAAAGTATATTAGAGCTATATTCTAGGTAACAAAAAGCCAGAGCTATGTAGCACAGGTACTAACAAAGTAAAATGAATCTGAACTAAATATGGAATAAAATGGAGACATATATAAACAGATTAGAGATAAAGTCCCAAGACTCCAAAGCATATTTTTATAGAGAATGCATTAGAGCTTGAGAGAAAAGAGGTCAGAGTGATTAGAGTTGCATTTGGGTAAATGTACAGATCAAAAGACCATAACTGTGGTTCAGTTACTAGTCTTTTTGTGGTCTTGTAACCAGACCTTTAAATACTAGACATATATATTAATATTGTCATCCTACTATTTCCCTCATCTTTGCTGTTGTCATGTCAGATGGTGTAGCCTTGCAGGTATACATAGTTGTGCAAGTGTTGTCATTCTGTCCTCTCTCTCATCCTTGTTATAATCATGACATCCTTCCCATCATATTGTTATCCTATTATATGAGGATGCTGTTATATCTTTATCATTGTGTTACATCATCATCAAGTTGTTATATAGAGGTGGCTAGTATATCAAGTAGACAATAGTACAGTTCTAGGCTGCAGTATGGATCTTACATGTAAAAGAGATAGAGAGAGTAAGAACAATAGGCATAGGAGAGGCAAGACTATTATTGTCAGATGATTATTACTGCTTTCAGTTACTTCAACCTATTTAACTTGTATGCTCATATTCATACTAGTGGTTGCATAAGCTCTATGAATATAGTTGGGTGATATCCCACATCACCTATCTTATTTGTAAGATCTACTAATCCTAAGATGTTCTTAATATGTTGTCAACAATGCTAGCTGTTTTGGCTCAATTTTGGGCATTGTGTATCATTTGTGACTATATACACTGTCTTATAGGATGATATGTGAACCTCATCATTGCAACATGGATGACTAGAAAGAGAAATAGAGAGAGAGTATATTCTTATTGTATTACTGTGATTGTCACAAGATAGGTGAAGACAAGGAAGAAAGGGAGGGCAGAGGATTGAGTAAGACACTCACTACAGCCTTGTTTCATACTTTGTGTAGTAGCTATACTGCTCTGAGATATTATTATAGGTATACCTGAATATGAGAAAAACAGTAGTTACATAAGCTGCTTAGATAATTGCCCCCTTAAAAATCTGAATTCTAAAGGTCCAGGAATATGTTATGTAATCTAAGCTTCTATTTTTGTTTATATTATATATAGCACTACTATATCTGCACTATCTATACCTTCTGTTGAAAACCAATAATTGACTGATGAATGCCAAGAAAGTAGAAGCTGTTAAAAATTAATCCTTCTCTTATACTCAATCCTTCCATTTGGTTGGAGGTGATGGATGCCATCTATGACTGTTTATACAAAGGTATAAGAAGAGGTTGTTTGAGTAGTAAGGAAGTAAATAAGTAGCAAAGCATTTGCTAAAGATAAAGAAGCTAATGTGAAAGTAAAGTAGATAATTCAGTGTACAAGTAAAATCAACATGTTTGAAGCCAAGATAGTGACTGTATATGGAGACTACATGACTCTAGAGGCTAAGTATCCATAAAATGATGCTAGCATCTTTAACTTTAGTATGATAGATCTTTAGCAACTTAAGGGCTACCATTGGTGAGTCTCAAAGAAGATGAGGTTTCTTATATAGGATTATAAATTCATGCTAAAGATTGCACTAGCAGCATGGACTGTTTGTAGTGTGAACCTTTAGTCATAATATAGGATTTGTTTGAATCTTACTATCCCACTTGAATACTCTGATTAGAAACAGTCTAAGAATAGTCATAGTTACTAAGCAAAGCTTCTATAGACAGTTGTTGAATTCTGTCTTTAAGAGAGTGAAAGAAAAAGATAAGTGCTAGTGACCATCTCTAATGTATTGATGTAACAAAGAAATTCTGAATTACATGTCAATGTCAGCCTCCTCCACTTCTTATACATTATATATCATAACTGAGCTCCTTTCACTATGTCTATTCTTCTTCCTCACAAACATAGGCATCATACATTATCCCCTCTAATCCCCTCTCCCCTCAAATATAGTCACCCATCTTTGTACTTTTGGTTCATTCAAACTACACATTTTGATAATCTTAGTAGTGAGATGGTCAGATATATACATTTGATACTTCAAACAGAGAGGAAACAATCAATAGTTCAGCTAAAATTAGATATATAGAGAAGACATTGCTGCAAATGGAGAGTGCTCCCCAAACAACTCACTTATACTATGTTAGAGTCAATCAACAAAAACTGTTTATAAGGATTTCAGATTTATACTCCATATTACATATGAAAATACTCTAGATGTCAAATTTCTGCATTTTGACAATGTTGTTGAAATGTGATTATTTTAGGGTCAAATCTGATCAACAATGATGTGTTTTTGTATGCTAAATTTCCACAATTTGACAATCTTATCAAAATGTGGTGATTTTAGAGTCAAATTTCATTATGCTAATATATTTTTAGATGCTAAATTTCAGCATTTTGACAATCCTGTCTAAATACAGACATTTCACATGGTTAAAAATATCTATTTGATCAAATTTCACCTCTAAAACTTTCACATTTTGATCATTTTGTCAAATTGAGGATATTTTAGATGTTGAAAAGTCATCTTTTTGAAAGACTGGTTTTAACTAGTTGTAACAAATGACAAGACCATTCAGGACCAGTTATGATTGGTTTCAGTTCAGTTATCTCATTTTCTCTAAATTAGAAACCAGTTATAGTCCAATTATCTCACTTTTAGGATAAAAGATCAAATTAGACTAGATCTTTAGAAACTAGATACTATGAAAGCTACTATTTTGAACAGCTGCATAAAGACTTGTGATCAAATGGAATCTAGAAGAAAAACTTCAATGCTTCTATATTTGAAAATCATATCACTTATCTTAACCACATAAGTATAAGTGTCTTGATTCAAAACCTGCTAGTAAAAGACTCCATAGTCAAGACAAAATTCATTTAAAGTAATCCACCACTTTAGCAAGTTCATATTGATTGGTTTTTTTGTAGAAAGAAGGCCAAATTCTTGGCCATTGACTAAAATTAGCCTATTGTCCATCAAGCTCAAACTTCTGGTACATATAGTGTCTGTACACTATTTAAGGAGAGGTTTTTTACATGCCCCCCTAACAACAATGAATCTATCCCTTATAGAGGAGACTCTATCTACTATCATCTATTGTCTCTAAGTACATTGTGGTAGGAAACTCATTTAATGTGACAATATCAATGGTGATCTTATCAGTGGGTAATAGAGCAAGGTCACCAGGCAAATGAACAGGATCAAAGCATTACCTCAATGATTAGAAGAGCCCTACAAAGCTATTTAAGACTTTCAGGTGCTTTCATGAAGAGTTTAAAAAACATCTCATTAGAGAAGTAAATGGAAAGCATCCTATTAGAGCATGTTGTATGTAGTATCAAAACTGAAAAATACAAGTAGTAGTACTTTCATTATCAATAGTCATTTTGGAAACTCACCATGTTGGAAGACCTAAGCTTCTGGTGAATTATATATGACTTCCAAGAGAATCTTAGAAGTAAACTTCTCTTTCTTAAAGACAAAAGAAGTGGCCAGCCCCTTTTTATTAATGTGAGCATAGAGGATTTCTATAATTCTCCTAAAAAGACTCATCTAGTTCTTGCAACCCAAAAATGAATTCATTTACTAGGATTTGAATACAAAAATGTATACTACATTAAGTACTAGTTTCAGACACAAACTCTAAATAGCTTATAAATACAATAATATAAAATGATAATATAACTTACTATTGTCATCTATTGTCATCCAATAGTTATCAGAATTGCTGGAGCTATTAGAAGACTCCTATAAATCTATGGACACTATAATTGTTAACTATGATCTTTCAGTTAGTAACTTATTTTATTGATAACATTCAACTTATTATGAGTCTATAGAGTAGTATTATATCTAAGTTGATAAAAAAAACTTCTGCTGTCTTGTCAAATTAGACTTGTAAAGCTAGTGAATTCTAACAATTGTTGTATCTATACTGTAGCTGTGCTCCAACTGTTAGAGCCTACTTATTCTTTCATAAAGTAACCAATTTTATGCTACTAATCATGCATTTTTGCTTATGTCCAGATTGCACAGACCAGTCTCATAAAAGACCAGTTGCAACTGATTGGCAACTGATCTTTTACTTTATCAAAATTCAAAGCAACTGGACCGATGTCACTTCAAAATCTGAACAGACTACAACTATGTACAGTCCAGTTGCAACCAATATCAGTCCAGTTCAGTTGCTGGACTTTTTTGCAGTCTTGAATCAGACTTTAAAACACTAGTTCACAGTGAATTGGGGTTACTAACTTTCTGCAATATTTGTATGTATTACACTAATGGTTTTTTGTTGTTGTAATGTATTGTAATATATAATTGTACTACACTACTCAGCATTCAATGTTTAATGGTGAAATTATGCAACTTCACAATATTTGAGTCACAGCATTGCCAGCTGCTTCAAACTGTGGCTGTAAAGGCTCAAGCCATATTAGTAAGCTGAGATTGGGTAGTGGAGCTGTTGGAATCAGAATTAGCTAGTGCTTGTCGAGCTGCAGCAACACTAGTCTGAAATTTCTTTGAGTTTCAATGGATCCATGATAACACATGTAGGTTTGATGATCATTCTGAGATATTTTACTTCATCAACTGCAAATTTGTACTTTTCCAGCTTTAAATAGAGATCAAGTTTGGTCATCCATTACAGCACCTGTTTGTTTCATTCAATATGGGTGGTTTCATTAGGAGAAAAGATGAGAAGATTGTCTATATAAATCACTAGCCATCCTTTGGCTATCAGATCATGAAAGCAGTCATTCATAAATCATTAGAAAGTAGGAGGGGAGTTGGTGAGTCTGAAAGACATGACAGTCAGTTTGAACAGTACTTTGGGGGTGCTAATGAACACTACTTTCCACTAATCTCTGTCTTTAATTCTAAAATTGTTGTACCCCCATTGTATATCAAATTTAATAAAAACCTTCACATCTTTCAGTTGATCAGTGAGATTAGAGATAAGAGAGAGTAGATAAGCATTGCAGATAGTGTGCTCATTTAGGTAGTGGTAATCTTGACAAGAACATAGTCCACTATCCTTCTTGTTGACAAATAAGAATAGGAAAACCTTGGGGGAGTTCAAAGGTCAGATCTTTTTAGAACATATGTTTTTTTGATAAAGTTGTTGGTGGCTTTCTGTTCATCTGGGGATAAAAGGTAAATTTTGGCCACTTTAGGGACAAAGATTTCATCAAGATTGATAGCATGGTTATAGGGTTTGGATAGAGGTATATGGTTTGTAGAGTCCTTTTGAAAAACAGAGGCAAATTCAAAATGCTCTGGAGGAAGTTGTACATTGGTTAGTCTTTCCTTTATGGCAAGTTCAGTAGCAGTAGTGGTCTTTCAGATGATCCATTTGAGTCATCAGGTTATGGGAGCATTTAGTGTTTAAAAGTCTAGTTCAATCTGGTTTTTTACCTTCCAAATAAGGCAACTGGTCCATAAAAAACTGGTCCTAAATGGTCTTTTTCAGTCTTAAGACCAGTTGCAACCAGTCTTTTGCTAAACTAGTCATTTCACCCCTATCTCATGGGAATCACACTTTATGTAATATATATGAAATGTATTATGAACTCCTGGCTTTAATACCATCCCTTTGTCATGTAATTCTGTCTATAGGAACAGAAGATATGACTATTTTCATATTGGATGTCATAACCCTTCTATGATTTATGTATATAATGAAATATGGCTGAATAAAATCAGGAAAAAACATAGAATATCAGAAAATATTATGTGAGGTAGTCCTTGTTAGGTAGTGTGGCTGTACATTGATTGCAACAGGTTGTAGTCAGTCTTTTTCAGTTTTTTAATTTTTACATTTTCAAAAGACTAAGACTGGACTAGGGAACTACATGGGTATACCCCAGAGTATCTGAGCTCATACACACATACCCCACTACATACCCACACTCACATGATAGATATGGGTATGTTCTGTGGATATGGAAAATCTGACCCCTACCTACACCCTAACCCATGCTCATACTGGTGGGTATTGGTATTAGTGAAGAAAGAAGTACTAGAAGAAGAGTAGTGTTTAAAGGTCTGGTTCAGTCTGGTTTTTTAGCAATTTTTGAATAGACTGAACTGTAACAAGTCCTAATAGGTACTCAGAATCGATCAGACTAGACCAAAACTGATAAACACTAGTCCTAAATGGTCCTGATCAGTTTTAGGATCAGTTATAATCTTTTCTTCTAAAGATCAGTCTTTCACACATGTAGATCACACTTCTATGCCTTGAACTATACATATGGAATGTGCTACAGATTTATGGCCTTCTATCAGTCCATTGGTCGAAGGATGTGACCCAGAATTGAAGGAGATATGAATGATCTAAGATCACATGTCATTGATTTATATAGATTTGCTTAATTTTTACTGAACCCATATTAAACTTTCATGTTTCATGTTAGTGGCATGAAATATACTACACTATCAGGGCTATCAATCCATTCAAAAATCGAAAAATCGGAATGGAATATGCCTGAGATATATGCATTTCAAGATGTGACATAGTAGAAATCTATATATAAAGTGAATGAAAAATCAGGAAACATCAGAGAAAAATAGGGTGAGTAGTAGTTAGGATTATAGTGATAGAGGGAGAAAAGGAGTACTGGAAAGAGACAAAAAGATCAGATGAGAAATAATGATATATGTATATTCTTTAGAATTGTATATTTACTATCTTTTTATAATATTTTGATACACTCTTGCTAAGTTTATATGAAGGTTAGAATCATCAAAGTTAGGATATTCATATGTCCATATCCACACCATACCTACCATAGGGTATATACCCATGTGATTATGAAAAAGACAGACCTCTACCTATATATATCCTCACATACTCATAGGGCCACACTCATGACTCATCATGGGTATGTGATACCCATGGAGTTGCTGTACCTACAGAACAATTCTGTAGAGGTTGTGCATTAGGAAAGCATTCCCAGGTTTCACACCCAGAGTCAAAATCTCATATGACCTCTGTTTTGTTATTGGTACACACAAATCTCCTTGAAATGTCTCTTCTATCTTGTAACCATCACAGATGGGTTATTACCTTTCTAGATGACTATAGTTCTTCACTTGCATTGGTTTCCTTAAAAAGAAATCAAAAGCATTCATTGCATGCAAGGTTTATGTATCTGGCTATGGTCAAGCATGCTACAAATCTTAAACTTGTTATATTGTGTTCTGATCATAGGGGAAATACTTAGGAAATAACTTCCAATCATCCCTCACTTTGTGTGGAATACAACATCAGAAAGTCATTGTCAGAGAACCACAACAAAATGGATGTGTAGAACACTTTAATTGCACCTTGCTTGACAAAGATATATTTAAACTATCTACTGTACATACTAATCACATCCCATCCATCTGATAGCTTGCCCTCCTCTCCACCATTCTTGACTTCAGCCAAAATAGCTACCTTCATGATATTAGTATCTTTTACAAGGCCCAGTTCACTCTATGATCTAATGCAGAGTAAAGCCCAGATGGTTTGAGCAGATATGTAGTTGATTACAGACATGTGAGAGAAGAACTTGCCCATGGCTAAATACATACAGTGGCTCAAATAAGTGTCCCAATGTTGGGGCATTTTGGAAAGACTTGACATTTGCAAAAGAACCAAAATGTGTTAGCTCTAACTCTTGCAGAGTCATCAATAGTCCTAGCCCTTGCCCTAAAGATGAGCCCTTAGTCATGTGATTTAGTTGCCATAAGATTGAGATATAACCATTTCAAAATGACATGTCATTGGGACACTTATTTGAGCAACATTTCTATTCTACACTTTTTGTAATTTGTATGCCCTCCCTTTGCCTTTATCACTGCCTCTAGTCTTCTAGACATGCTTTCTATCAATCTTTGACATTCCTCAACCTCTATCTTGCCCCATTCCCTATCAATCCTTTCCCGAAGCTCCCAAACCCCTCTTGGTGGTGTTGTACAGCTATTGAGCTTCTTTTTGAGAATTTGCCAGAGATGTTCAATTGGATTAAGGTCTGGAGATTGTGCTGGCCAATCAAGAACCTTGATACCTTGAGATTCCAGCCATTCCTTGGCTCTTTTAGAAGTGTGCTTGGGGTCATTATCTTGTTGAAAAATAATGCTCTCCTCAGGAATTCCAGAATTTTCCATTGTAGGAAGCAGATTATCCTCCAAAATGGAGACATACTGCTCAGCATTCATCCTTCCTTCCACCTCTGCAAGGATTCCCACTCTATTCCAGCCCATGCATCCCCAAACCATCAAGGAACCTCCTCCAAACTTTATTGTTCCCTGTACTTTCTTGTCTTGCAAAGGTTTTCCTGCCACTTTCCACATATACTTCCTTCCATCTGATCCAATCCTGTTAATCTTGGTCTCATCTGACCAAATTACCCTAGTCTAGTCCTCCACAGTCCAGTGTTGGTACTTGAGAGCAAAAGCCAACCTATGTTTCCTATGTCTAATAGACAAGAGTGGTTT
>JBBPNZ010000108.1:0-38786 GCA_038091195.1 Phylloporus rhodoxanthus | reverse complement strand
TTAACACAAAGGAAGCTTGAGAATGGGTTTTTGAACAAGTTTGAGATGTTGTGATAGTCAGCTAAGCCAAATAAGACACATAAAGCCAAATAAAGAACATTGTAAAGTTACTGATGCTTCTCACCAACATTAGACTACAAGGCTCAATGGCTTAGCTGATACCTGTTCGCGTTGATCCAGTTAGCCTATCTGTCAGACCCATGCCACGACAGGCCTGACAATGATCATGGAGTGCCTGGCAGTTGTAGGCCTCCTGTCGTGTATTACATTGGAGCACACGTTCAGGCATGATATATAGCGCTGTGCACGTTCACGGTCACTGCTGCCCACCCTGGATGCTTGAAATGCAGGTCTGCAGAAATTGATTCAGTGTTGAACAAGAGGTGTCCTACATTGAATTTGTCAACATTGCCCCACATGACATGGTGTGCCAGATAAGTGGGCTTGGACAAGATGCAGAAACAAGGACAGGCATCTCAGTCTGTCTGGATGATGTTGGTGTGACACCCGCTCATTGCATGGATCTGTGCACTTGACATCTAGCATCACTTGACGATGTCATGTTCACAACACCAACCTACATTCTAGATGTTTCATAGTGTCTTACTATATGTACATACACAACACCTGTTGACCAAAATGTACATGTACACTCCCTTGCATGTCCAGCTGAAAAATATGCATACAAATGTGGATATGTGGGTATAGCAGTGCATAATGAAAAAGCTACACATGCATCAACCCAGCTCATTGACACTCGAGAGAGAGCATGTCCAATGTGGTAGATCTTGCCATATTGTATCATGGCCCTTCACATGTTTGTGCCTTGTCAGAATGCGTCCTGTGAGTGCATGCACAACAGATCATTGAGTATCTGCATCACCGATCCTGCACCCTCAGACACCCGCTCGCACTCGTTCTTGGGCAGAAACTGCCTGTTGAACTGGTCCGGATGCCACTGTTGGATGTTGTCCTTGATCCACTCCTTGGTCGCCTGGTCCTGAAGGTGCACAGATGACAGCATGTATGCCGTGATCGCCTGCAATGTCAGATTGTCAGGGCCCTTGGGCTGCTTGAACATTGGCCACAGAAAGTCCTCCCACATCAGCATTCCCAGTGTGCCTCGAACAGCTTGGTGACCTCCTTTTTTGACATGGTTTTTCCCACCTTGGTTTGTTTTTCATGGTCCCACATCACGAGTCATGCTTGCTCGTGTCTGAATTGCTCTTCACACTGCTGAGCCTGCTCTGCCTGGTGCCAATGGAACTCTGCCTCCGTGACGGACAGATTCGGAGTGCTGCTGGTAGGAGGCTTGGGTGATGCCATCGCTGGTCCTGTTGGCTTTGGCGCACTCGACGTCTGGGTGCTTGTGGTAGGACTTGGTCACATAGAAGCCGATGACCAAACACTGATAGGATTGCCACATCCAGAAGTGCTCATACTCACTTGATTGACGGGTGGACTCATCGCAGATCCACTACACTTGTTGCAATTAGGGATCAGCCAAGGCCCTGAGGAATTAGGTGTCTGGGGAGAGGGTGTCGGTCGAAATGTCTCCTGAGGCCATGTTTCCCAGACTTCTTGTTTCTTTTTCTCCTCTGCTCTCTGGCGACGAATCTCTTCTTCCTGTCTCCAAAAGTCCTCTTGCAGTCTGTTGCCCCCCCTGTGATGTATTTCAGCTTCTCTGTGGTTGAGGTCTTCTTCTCTATGCCTCAGTTCCTCCTCACATTTGCACAATTCCTCCTCTTTCTTCCATGTTTCTTCCACTTTAATGCTGATTTCCTCCATTTTGCACTGTGCCTCTTCCTCTTTTTGCTCTGCTTCTTCCTGCTTCCGCCTTGCCTCGTACTCTTTGTGTCTCACCTCTTCTTCCATTGCCCTCACCTCTTCCTCCTTTCTCCTCGCTTCTTCTTCCTTTCATCTGGCCTCCATCTCCCTCGACTTTGCCTCTTTCTCCTTGTTCTTCAACTCCTCCTCTTTTTGTCTTGTCTCTCTCTTCTTCTGCTTAATCTCTTCTTCAATTTTCTTCGTCTCTTCTTCTTTCCTCCTTGCCGCCTCTTCCTTTTTCCTCGCCTCTTTCTGCCTTGCCACAGCCTCCCTCTCTTTCCAGTTCACCTCTTCTTCCTTTTGTTGCAGTTCTTCTGCCCTGCACTCGTTGTCCTCCCTCTGCCTCTCCTCCTCCAACCGTTCTTCCTCCTGCCACTACTCCTCCACCCTCTTCTTCCTAAGATCATCCTCCTGCTTAAGCTCTTTTGCCTTTCTTGCGAGCTCCTCCTCTTGCCTATTCGCCGCTTCCTCTTGCCTCCTCAGTGCCTCCTCCAACTCCTGCATCTGGCACTCATTCCAACTCCCATGCCAGCCAAACGAATCATTGAGATCCTCCTCAAAGTCCTCGTGCACATGGTGCTCCTGAAAATGGTGACGCATGTCCTGCGTCAAGAACCACCCATGGAGCATCGGCTGCCAACAATCCTCGGGTGTCTGTGGTGAGTGTGACTTGAACCTGTATGGCGAGTGCGGCCACTGTGCTGTTGGGCTCGACTGTGGGAAATCCTCGACTGTAAAGGAATACTTGTTCACGATGGGGCAGCTCACAGATGGCAGGGGCCTGTATGTGGGCAACCACTTCTGCGCACTCACTGGCAATGTTGAGTGGGTCTGAGAGTGCGGCATGCAGGACAGATGGGGCCTTGTATAACATTGCACTCAAGGTGCTGGAGCACCTTGCGAGGGTAAAGGTGTGTGACATGTGCGCGTCTTCTTCAGGGGTGATTGAGGGTTTCCAAAATTCTTGGACAATGGGGCAGGCGATGCTTGGTTTGTGACAGATGCTTTTGTGGCAGGGTTGGGGCTCTGGTTTGTCATGGAGGGGTTTTCCGAAAAAGGACTTGTTGTCTAGGGCTTTCCAGGAGCTGAGGGAGGTGATGGAGCCTGTGCGGATGGGGCGGGTGCAGGGGAAGGGGGGGATTTTGTCGGGTTCGTTGTGGGTGGGGGAAAAGAAGTGGGGGTCATCAAGGATCTGTGTGGGCATACAGGGGACATGCTCTGGTTTGCGACTGGGGAGTGGTGTGACACTTTCTGGGAGAGGATCTGGTTCTGGGTGGGGTTGTGTTTGAAAGATGGGTGGTGGTGGGGGAGCGGGCGGGACTGGGAGGGGGCACGTGTCGGACTGCCCAGGCTTGTTCTTCCTCTCTCTTTCTATCCTGTCCAAGATAGCCTGCTGCTCCTTCATCATGCTCTCTGACCAGGTGCAATTGAGCTGCTCGCCCAATGCCCACCGGCATTCCTGGAGCTTGCACTAGAGTGCGATGCAGAACTGCTCCTCTACAAGCTGTCTGATGGTCTTCAGCGTTGCCAGGCGGTTGGCAGTGAGGTGCTCGTGCTCCTCTGGTCTGATGAGGGCCTTTGTGAGCTTGTCATTGAGCTTTTGTCTTGCCTCATCATACATGGAGCGGAGACCAGCCTCAATATTGAGTTTAAGCGTCTGTTTCTATTCGTCGTTGCATTCGAGATCGGGGGGAGTGGAGCGCTGGTGGGCTGGGGCTGATTTGAGTTTGCATCAGGGTAACTGTGTCATATCCGCTAAGTTCAACTCTGATGCTCCGGACTTTCTTCTATGAACTCTGATGCGTTCTCTACCAGAACGTGACCTGGAGTTACTGGACTTGTTCATCCATGTTCCTTTATGTTCTCTCGCACTCTATTACTCATTTAGTTAGACTCATACTTAGACGTTGCCCATACCTGTGCTCCTTGACAAGCATAGCTCTGGGCTATTTTCCTTCCAACCTCCATCTTACCAATTCCTTAGAAATCCCTCATTATTCTGCTTTACTCATTACTTCAGACTTTTGTATATAAACTCTGTACTCTGAACCTTAGCACCTCAGTTCGAATATTAACTTAGTTTCAACTCCTCTTCTCGTATCAACTCTAAGCTTGAGCATAGGCTCTCCTCTCTGACCTTTGACCCTCTGTCCTAAATCTTGGGACACGAGACTTGACAAGGGTGCACCACATAAGGTGAAGCCAACGTCCTTTCTGCTCCTAACTCCAGAGTTCTGGAGTTCACATAGGAGTTTGAACTGAACTTAACAGTATATTCGAACTCACACTTGTCAATCATCTCACTCGATATGGGTGCTTGTACTCCCTCTCAAACTCGCACAATTGGCACACCTCCCCCAGTTCTGTCCACTTCCCATATTTCCATTCTTAGCATCCCTCTGTGGGATGCCACTTTCTCTGCTCGTCTGGTCGTGAAAAGCGCTTCTGCCTCCATGTCGTGTCCGCCCCTAAGATCTCCAACTCTGGGCGCACACATTGAAGTGCTCCCCGACGATGAAGAAACTCCTCAGCCAAGTCACTGCTCTGCTAACGATCTATTCCACACCCCTCCCAACGAAGGCCCCGGCGACCCTGGAGATGATCCAGATGATCCAGGCATCCTGGAGGAAGACCTGTTTTCTGACCACCCCGACTCAGAAGATGAGCACATTCCGCAAGACACTCTCGCCCAACTTGCAAATGCAATCCAAAGCCTCGCTCGTTCCTCTCGCCGTCCCTCCACCTCCGAATCTAGTCAGTGCACCAAAGTCTGAGAACTGGACCAGTTTGACAGGACTGACCCCCGCAAACTCCGGGTCTTCTTGGTCTAGTGTGAATTGAACTTCCAAGATCGCCCAAAGGCTTTTGCTATAGACTGTGCCAAAGTTACATTCACACAGTCCTACCTGAAGGGCATCGTGCTCAAATGGTTCAAGCCCGACCTCTTGGACAATGAGGACTACCTCTTCCGTCTGCTCTGGATGAATGACTACAAGGAGTTTGTCCAGGAGCTCCGGACGAATTTCAGTCTGCACAATCCTGTCGGAGACACGGAACACCAGCTCAACCACTTGTCTATGAAGGATGCCCAGCACATCAACAAGTATGTTGTCGAATTTAATAGGATCACCTTGCTAGTCTGAGGTTACAGAGAAGGTGCTCTCCAGCACCATTTCTACAATGGGTTGCCTGACCGCATCAAAGATGAAATCTCCCATGTTGGCAAGCCACCCACTCTCTCCAAGCTCCGTGCCCTTGCCCAAGCTATCGACATGTGCTACTGGGAGCGCAAGTCCGAGATTAGTCGCCAGGCGAAGCCTTCCTCCAACCCATCCTCCAAATCGTCTTCTGACAAGCCTTCTATACCCACATCCTCGTCCTCTGCCTCCAACTCCGGTGGCAACTCCAAGGATTTGAAAGAGTCCAAGGGGAAGTCCACCAACTCCTCCACAACCCCGAAGCCTGACCTTTCGTCAAAGCTAGGTAACAATGGCAAACTTACCACTGTCGAATGAAAACACCGCTTCGACAACAAGCTCTGCATGTTCTGCAGAGCAGGTGGTCACATGGCCAAGGATTGTCCCAAGAGCACATCGTGTGCTTCCAAGGGTCACACTGCGACTACCAAAACTCTGGAAACCAAACCAGAAGTCTCCACCTTAGAGGCAAAAAAATAGTCCGCAACCTCCACAACTCCACACGGCAGGATGGTTGTGTTGACACCAACCATGCACCCAGGAAGATTCGTCTCAACGCATCTGCTCTTTCCAACCCCAAATTGCTTATGCCTACAGTTTCTCTTGCCTCGTACCCAATTCCGCCTTTCTCTGCTCTCATAGACTCTGGTTCCTCCGACTGTTTTATAGATACAGCTTTTATTAATAAACATGAACTTTCCACTTATCCCATGCCTCCACTTCAACTCCACCTCTTTGATGGAACCTCCAATTGCACAATCACTCGAGCAACCACTCTCCCTATCCATTTCGAAACTGGTGATATCACTCTGTTGACATTTTATGTCACTCCATTGAATGGCTCCTGCTCCCTTGTTCTAGGACACAACTAGCTCACCCACTACAATCCGTTGATTGACTGGGTTGCGAGCAGTATCTCTTTCTGTTCACCTGAGCAGTCCATGACAGCAACTCTGAGCTCACCTCTGCAGCCTCCGCAAATTCCTCCATTGGCTGACCCTCCATCTGGTCCACCGCGTTTCTCCGATTGCAAAGCTCCTCACATTGCCCTAATCAGCACACCAGCTTTCGCGCTGGCTTGTCACCTGGAAGGCTCTGTGCAGTTCCGCTTGCAACTCTGTTCCCAGGAGAGCAATCTCCGTTCCTCTTCCACAACTCCTGAAAAGATCGATCTCTCCAGAGTACCTCCAGAGTACCATGACTTCGCTGATGTTTTTAGCAAGAGCAAGGCTGACATGCTTGCTCCTCATCGCGAGCATGATCTCAAGATCAATCTGGAAGAGAGTGCTTCTCCTCCTCTGGGAACCACTTACTCCCTCTCACCCTCCGAACTTAAGTCCCTCCGGGCTTTCCTTGACGAGCATCTTGCAATTGGTTTCATTTGTCCCTCTTCCTCTACTCACGCTGCTCCAGTCCTTTTCGTCCGCAAGAAGGATGGTTCTCTCCATCTTTGCATCGACTTCTGAGGACTCAATAAGGTCACAAAGAAAGACCGCTACCCACTCCCTCACATCTCCGATCTCCTAGACGCTCCGAGCCATGCTAAAATCTACTCCAAGATCGACCTCTGGCATGCTTACCATCTGGTTTGCATTGCTGAAGGCGATGAATGGAAAATGTTGTTCCGCACATGCTATGGTTCCTATGAGTGGCTAGTCATGCCTTTCGGTCTTACAAACGCTCCGGCCGCATTCCAGCGTTTCGTCAACACTATCTTCGCTGATCTCCCTGATGTTTGCGTTATCGTCTACCTGGACAACATTCTTATCTACTCTGAGGACATGGCCTCCCACAAGGAACATGTCTGAGAAGTCCTCCGACAGCTCCGCAAGCATGGCATTTATGCCAAACCTGAGAAGTGTGAATTCCACACTGTCTCCACCAAGTACCTCGGTTATCAACTCTCGCCCTCCAGACTTATGATGTCTCCGGAGAAGGTGCAGTCCATTTAGGACTGGCCTGAGCCTCGGAAAGTTAAGGACGTCCAGTCCTTCTTGGGTTTTGCCAATTTCTACAGGCATTTCATTGATAATTACTCAGACATTGTTGTTCCTTTAACTTGCCTCACTCGCAAAGGCATTACTTGGTCCTTTGACGACTCCTGTCGCTCCGCCTTCCAGAAACTCAAAGCCACTTTCACTACAGCTTCCATTCTTACCCATTAGGTTCCGGATGCTCCACTCATTGTGGAGACTGACACGTCTGACTATGCCGTCGCTGGCATTCTCTCCATCCGCTGCCCTGATGAGGGGGTCAGGCCTGTTGCCTTCTATTCCCAGACTTTGTCCACCCTAGAGCTCAATTACGACACCCATGACAAGGAGCTGCTTGCCATCCATGAGTCCTTTAGGACTTGGCGGCATTATCTTGAGGGCTCTGCGACTCCGGTGGATGTTGTCACTGACCACAAGAACCTTGAATACTTTGCGACTACTAAGCTTCTGACTCGCTGGCAGGCCCGCTGGTCAGAATTCCTTTCCCACTTTAACATGATTATTCATTTCTGCCCTGGACACCTTGGCACTAAGCCCAATGCCCTCACTAGACGCTGGGACGTCTATCCCAAAGAGGGGGATATGAACTACGCTCGCGTCAACCCACATAATTTCTGCCCTGTTTTCACTCATGAGCAGCTCGCTGCATCCCTCTGAGCTACTTACTTAGCTGCTCTGGTGCTCCGTTCCGGCACCCTCTTCGACACCGAGACACTCCACAGTGACATTCTCTCCGCACTCCCCTCTAATCCTTTGGCTTCCCTACACATGTCCACGTCTGAGCCCTCCGACTCTCATTGGTCAGTCGACGATGAAGGCTTCCTTCGTCTAGACAATCATATCTATGTCCCTGACTCCAACGATCTCTGCCTCCACATACTTCATTACAAGCATGACCATCCGCTCTTCGGACATTTCGGACAAAATAGGACCTTGGAACTAGTTCGCTGCGAATTCACTTGGCCAGGAGTTCGAACATTCATCAAAGAGTATGTCTCCTCTTGCACCTCCTGTGCCTGCACAAAGGTTCCTAGGCACAAGCCATATGGACTCCTAAAACAACTCCCTATCCCTGAAAAGCTGTGGAACTCCATCTCCATGGACTTCATCAAACAACTCCTGTCTTCCTCCGGTTATACTGCTATCCTAGTGGTAGTTGATCATCTCTCAAAGCAATGCATTTTCATCCCCATGCACGACATGATCACATCTCCAGAATTAGTCAAGTTGTTTTTACTCCACGTGTTTTCCAAGCATGGGGTTCCCTCCCACATTACCTCCGATAGAGGCTCCGAGTTCGTTTCCCATTTCTTTAGGTCTCTAGGGAAAGCCCTTGATATCCACCTCCACTTCACCTCCGGTTATCATCTGGAAGGAGATGGTCAAACAGAACGTATGAACCAGACTTTGGAGCAATACTTGTGCATCTATTGTAATTACCAGCAAGACAACTGGTCCGAACTCCTACCCCTCACGGAGTTCACGTACAACAATGCTCCAAATGCTACCACTGGTGTATCCCCGTTCTATGCCAACAAGGGCTATCACCCCAACGTCTCTGTTCATCCTGAAAGAGACCTTACCTCCGCTCGAGCTCGCGAGTACTCCGTCAATCTAGACTCCCTCCATGAATTCCTCTGTGAAGAAATGGCTGCCGCACAAAAGCGATACCAAGGACCCGCGGATGCCAAATGAACTCCAGCTCCGGATGTCAAGATCGGAGATCAGGTGTTCATTAAAGCCAAGTATTTCCACTCAACAAGACCCTCAAAGAAGCTCTCTGAGAAGAATCTTGGGCCTTACACAATCATCGCTCAGCCAGGCATGCACTCCTTCATGATCCGTTTCCCTGACTCCATGAAGGCCATACATCCGGTCTTCCATGTATCACAACTAGAGCCAGCTATTCCAAACACGATACCCAATCGTGTACAATCTCCGCCACCTCTGGTCGAAATCAATGGTGAACCTGAGTATGAGATCTCCAAGATCCTCGACTCAAAAGTAGATTGTCAACGACGCAATTGCAAACTCCTATATCTCGTCTGATGGTCTGGCTACGAAGGCACTGACAAAGAAACATTGTGGTTACTTGCTACTGAACTTGGACATGCATTTGAGCTCATCCATGACTTCCATCTCTGTTATCTGGACAAGCCCAGTCCTCACCTCATTTGATCGCACAGCAAAGCAATTGCAATTACAAAACTACCTATGGAGGAGTGAGCAGTGGCGAACTACCTACACTTCTGACCCCTCCGCGTCCTCTTCCCCGTCACTCTCCGCTTCCTTCTCCTTCCCCTTTCCCTTCTCCTTCTCCTTCTCTCTCGCTTTCTTTTCCTCCGCACTCAGACCCCCCAAGTCCCTCCTCACCTCCTCTACCTCTGACTTGTCCGCTCCCGACTCGTCTGAGTCCGGGTCTTCTCCATAGTACTGCGCCACCTGGAGCTCCCACATCCACTCCAGCACGGTGTTCTGGTTATGCAGAATTCTGTTCTGCGTAACCAGTGCCTCTTGGATCCCCACCAGGACCTTGGCGACCTTGGCAAGCCCCTGGCACTCCACGGACCCATTCTCCTCCATCTTCCTGGAGCCGCTAGGCCCTGCCTCACCCTCCTCCACTTGTGCCCTCTTCCTCTTCCACTCCGGCTTCTCCTCCCTGGGCCTCACGCACTTCACCTTCACCTCTCAGCACTCCATGCACTCCATGGCCTTCCCCAGGGCCAGCACGCAGTCAAGCTCCCGCTCGACACACTGGTGGCAGTCTGGTGGTTCCACAGATGCCCTTTTCTTGCCTTTTGAAGGCCCAAGCGCCAGCTGCTGCGCCCGCACCTCCTCTGCCTATCTCTGTCAGCTCCGTCACTTCACATGGTGGGCATTACTCACCTGCTTCTTGGCCACCTCCTCAGCCTTGCACCGCTCGACTTCCTCTCGCACCTTTTTCTCTGCCTCCTCGTGTGCCTTTCACTCTGCCTCCTCGCATGCCTTTCGCTCTGCCTCCTTGCGTGCCTTTCACTCTGCCTCCTCACACGCCTTTCGCTCTGCCTCCTTGCACGCCTTTCACTCTGCCTCCTTGCGCACCTTTGCTCGCCTCCGGTGCTTGTTGAATTGGTGGTGCTGATGCCATCTTCGTCATTCTCATCCTCAGCGAGCAGTTCTTTGGACCAGCCTGTGATATTGCCGAGGGGGGCAGACATGGTGGTGGTTAGGAATTAAGAAGCGAAAACTGACCTCGATGGACTTTATATGCAGCAGGACAATAAGTGACATTTCGGACTCCGATTTTCCACTCTGCGTTGTTTGCACGCTTAGGCCTTCAGGGGTTCAGGCCTATGGGGGGGATACTGTCATATCCGCTAAGTTCAACTCCAATGCTCTGGACTTTCTCCTATGAACTCTGATGTGTTCTCTACCAGAATGTGACCTGGAGTTACCGGACTTGTTCATCCATGTTCCTTTATGTTCTCTCGCACTCTATTACTCATTTAGTTAGACTCATACTTAGATGTTGCCCATACCTGTGCTCCTTGACAAGCATAGCTCTGGGCTATTTTCCTTCCAACCTCCGTCTTACCAATTCCTTAGAAATCCCTCATTATTCTGCTTTACTCATTACTTCAGACTTTTGTATATAAACTCTGTACTCTGAACCTTAGCACCTCAGTTCGAATATTAACTTAGTCTCAACTCCTCTTCTCGTATCAACTCTAAGCTTGAGCATAGGCTCTCCTCTCTGACCTTTGACCCACCGTCCTAAATCTTGGGACACGAGACTTGACAAGGGCACACCACATAAGGTGAAGCCAATGTCCTTTCCACTCCTAACTCCGGAGTTCCGGAGTTCGCATAGGAGTTCGAACCAAACTTAACAAACTGGCAGTGTATCAGATAAGCACTGTTGGATGAAGTGGGGTAGGGATTGGGATGGGAGTGAGGAGGTTCAATGTGGATTGCCTTGTGCCAGTGCACACATTCAACATTGCGACGAGGATGTGGCTAGCACGTAGTAGTGACCCCATGTAGTCAAAAATAGTCAATGTCAGCAACCAGCCTGCTTGTATTTATGCTGATAGAGACGACTCACCCAAACTTTGGCCGAATCCATACAGAATTTGATAGAATTGATCTGGCTGAGGCAGAATGAAGCTCGATCGCATCGGTCTGGCCAAGGTCTGGGTAGCTGATATTGCAGCATCTGAGTCGACCTGGCCAATATTAGTTCAAGCTATCATCGGCCTGGCTGAGGATTGGATCTTATGTAGGAATCAATTGGGCCAAGCTATAATGTAGCATGTTGGAATCAATTTGGCCAAGTATGCTCAGTTGCTTTGGCCACAATTGGGCCGAGTTGGGTGAGGGATACCGGCATGAAATAATTGACTAGGCTGAGGCTGGGACTCATTGTTGTTATAGAGTGAGCCAAGTTGGGGTAGAAGACCTTTTTATGAAAGGATTGATGTGGCTGAGACTGGAATACTTCTTTATTATCGAGTAGGCCAAGGTGATTCTTCCACGAATGAATCGACTGGGCTGAGTTGGGGTGGGAGACAAATTCAAGAGAGTCTACTTGGCTGAGTATGGGGTAGGGGACACTTGGACGAAACAATTGACTGGGCCGGGTTGGGGTGGAAGACACCTTCACGACAGAGTCGACTTGGCCAAGTGTGAGGCATGTTGCTTTAGTCGATTCGGCTGAGGAGGGGTGGGGGATACTTGCACGAAGGAATTGACTGGGCTGGGTTGGGGTGGGAGACAACCTTACGACAGAGTCAACTTGGCTGAGTGTGAGGTATGTTGTTATAGTTGAGTGGGCCAAGTTGGGGTAAGGGATATCTGGACGAAACAATCGACTGGGTTGAGTTGGGGTGGGAGACACCTTCACAACAGAGTCAACTTGGCCAAGTGTGGGGTATGTCATTATAGTTGAGTAAGCCAAGTTGGGGATAGGGGACACTTGCACAAAACTATCAACTGGGCCGAGTTGGGGTGGGAGACACCTTCACGACAGAGTTGACTTGGCTGAGTGTGAGGTACATTGCTTTAGTTGAATGGGCTGAGGAGGGGTGGGGGATACTTGCATGAAGGAATCGACTGGGCCAAGTTGGGGTGGGAGACAACCTCATGACAGAGTCGACTTGGCCGAGTGTAAGGTATGTTATTATAGTTGAGTGAGCCAAGTTGGGGATAGGGGACACTTGGACGAAACTATCAACTGGGCCGAGTTGGGTATGAGACACCTTTATGACAGAGTCGACTTGGCCAAGTGTGGGGTATGTCGTTATAATTGAGTAAGCCAAGTTGGGGATAGGGGACACTTGCACGAAACTATCAACTGGGCTGAGTTGGGGTGGAAGACACCTTTACAACAGAGTTGACTTGGCCGAGTGTGAGGTATGTCACTTTAGTTGAATGGGCTGAGGAGGGGTGGGGGATACTTGCATGAAGGAATCGACTGGGCCAAGTTGGGGTGGGAGACAACCTCATGACAGAGTTGACTTGGCCGAGTGTGAGGTATGTTGTTATAGTCGAGTGGGCCAAGTTGGGGTAAGGGACACTTGGACAAAACAATCAACTGGGTTGAGTTGGGGTGGGAGACACCTTCACAACAGAGTCGACGTGGCTAAGTGTGCAGTATGTCGCTTTAGTCGAATAGGCTGAGGAGGGGTGGGGGATACTTGCACTAAGGAATCAACTGGGCCGAGTTGGGGTGGGAGACAACCTCAAGACAGAGTCGACTTGGCCGAGTGTCAGGTATATTGCTTTAGTTGATGGGCCGAGGAGGGATAGGGGATACTTGCACAAAAGAATCGACTGGGCCGAGTTGGGGTGGAGACACTGGCCCGAAGAATCTACTACTATGGCCGAGTTTGGAGCCAGTCATGAGTTGACATCGCCGAGTTTCAAATTATCCCTCGTAAGATCAACTATACTGATTTTGCATCATTCTATTGTGCCATTCACCCTATATACTACAGGCATCTACCTCTTCCAAAGTCAACAGCAGAGCCCACCTTGTCCTCAAAGCTGCCCCTCAGTGCTGAGAGGCCTCAATGAAATCCTCTATGGCACTTGCTGTTGCTCATGCAAGTTGGGGATGCCCCTCCATAGCTCTATTTCTCCATGGTTGACTTGAATTGCTCCATGGCGTGTTTATCCCCAATTGGACAGCATGTTCCACCACTGAGATGTATGAAAATCAAGCCTACTTTGTACGACAAACAACTGAATGGCTTACCATAGCGGGGTAGCTGTGGTGCTTCTAACCCAGATCCAATCAACTGGAATCTGGCATCCAGACCTTCTTCAGTGGCTATAAATGTATGAGGAAAATGCTATAGCTCCACATGATTTGAGACTCACATGCAGCAAAAATCTGTTTAGTGTTGTGAAGCCATTGAGCTCAGCTGCCTTTTGATGACACCTCTTGAACAAACCTCCTGTGGTTGTTCATTCTGTGATGTTCAGCCATAATCCTGACCTCTGGAACTTCCTCTGCCTCAGACTGCTTGACAAGACTCTCTGGGGATGTGCTGTCAGTAAGGGACAACACATTATCAGGGCTGTTAATTTCAATGTCAGTCCTAATTACCAATTGACAGGAAGCTCACAGGTCTGCAGATCTCTTGGCATCCAAGGGAGAGAGGGGAGGCGAGCCAACATCAAAGTCCAGGCTCTCAGGAGGAGCCTCACTATTAAGAGTCAGTCGCCGAGCTCAGCCTAAAAACTAAGAATTGAATGAAACCTACCTTCAGGAGCTTGGCTCGATTGGCATGATTGGAGGAGAACCCAACTCAATGTCTAGGGTTTGTAGCATGCTGGAGGCTGCTGATTTAGGAAAGCATCTATAGAAATCTGTTAACATACATACCATGAGAATGTATGACATTCTGATGGAGAGAGCAGGGGAGAGCCTATCTCCATGGACAAAAAATGTCCTTCAATGGTTGGCATGGGGGAGATGGGTGGTGACCCAATCACCATGTCTAAAGTCTCCCCCTGGGAGACAGTGGGGAGGCTTGAATAAGTTAGTAGTGATGAAAAGAGAGGATAACAATCTTCACACCTGGATCCGAGATCTCCCTCACTTTGCCCTGGCAAGACAATGACTGAGTCCAAAGACAGCCCTGAGCTCAGCCTGGGTGTTTGATTTGCTTGCAAACACTTTTGTTCTGCAGACATTCAGGACCAAGAGAATTAGTTCTGGCAATAATTTTGGAATGAACTTACTTGACAGTTTGAAATGGATGCTTTTTCTCATAGAGAAAGGGTAAGAGTAATAATGCTGGACAATAGATAAATATGAGAGTGATATGAACCATGTGAGGAAATCAACAAGACAACAAATGTCCAAATTAGGCAAACAATACAAATGCCAAAATCATCGGCAAAGTCCAAAAACAACAACTATTAGAGAAACATGTTGCCTCACTCACTCCTCTGCATCTCAACGTTCAATCACTCCAACAATGTCCCTCAACATTATTCAGCAACAGCGCGTCATTGCAGATGGGACACTGCAAGTGCAGCATATCTTTGAAACTTATCTGCAGCAGGGTTTGGCAGACAGGGCGCAGTGTCGGGCTCAGTGGACAGAGGTCTTAAGGCTCCTGAGGGAGCAAATGGTGCATGGCCATACTTTTGAGGTTCGGACTAGAACTAAGAGGAGCAGGTTATCATTTGACCAGCTGTAGTGCTGGAAGTTTGGTTGCGTAGGTATATCATGGCCTGCAAGATCGAGCTCCACATAATGCAGTTTGGGGCATTCCCGAACTTCCAGAAAATTGTCAATGGGGATGTCAGCTCAAACCCGAAACACTCTTGGTTGGCATATGTACCTGACCTGCAAACGAGCAGTGAAAGCTGCAATCCCCCACCCCCACCTCCTGCCCAATCAACTGCCCCCACTAATCCTAAGGCACTTACCAAGCCATCCATCCCCTCTGCCCCTGGCCCATCCAAAACTGACGAAGGGGCCAACCAAGGTTCAGGGGCCCACAAAGGCAAGCTGAAACACAAGGCAGCTGGCTCTGAGCAGCATGGGGGAACCACATCGCTAAGCAAGAGGAAAGGGAAGGGGAAGGAAAAGGTCAGGTGAACGACCGATGATGAGATGGAGGATGAAGGAGAAGAGGACACATGTGGCCGAGGCAGGGAGGCTGAGAGAACAAGCAAGCAGCCTGTGAGGGCATGAAGTGCAAGTCAAGCCAATGCCAGGGCCATGTGTGAGAAACAGGAGGCAAAGGGCAAACTGGGCCCTTCTTGCATGAACTGCGTGTAGCAAGGCAAGGCTTGCTATCACATCTCGGGGAAGGCCTGTGTCAGCTGCTACAAATGCAAAGTCGGCTGCAGCAACCTGCAGAAGTGTCCCCACTCTCCCTCTGTTGCCTCAGATGAAGACAGCTGGCTGGCATCACCCTCACCTCAGCCCAAGTCGGGGCCCTTGGCCAAAGCCTTGTCAAGTGGAACAGAGGTGAAGGTCGGCCCCCCTCAGCAAGTCAAGAGACCTAGGAGGGATACTTTGACAAAGCCAAAGCCCGTGACAACTATAGTCTGTCATGGCTTGCGTAAGCAGTTTTCAATTGCTTGCTCCTAACCAATCACTGAGGGTGATGTTAGAATTCAATGGGGTACTGATCAAACAAGGTGAAAAAACCACCCAAGTGGTTCCAACTGCTTGTCCTGCTGCCCCTGCTGACATTGGAGTTATCTTGTCAGCCCCATTGGCAAGTGCTTCCTTGGCATTCATGTTGCTCATGGACTTTGAGGAGTACAAGGCTATGATGGAGGAAAAGGTATGCACCCTGCAAAGCGGGCTGGAGTCACTTAGTCGGGTTGTTTGCTCAGTTTGGCCCAAGGCTATAACATCTTTGGAGGGGGCTCTCCAATTTTCCTTTGCATCAGCTGAGGTAGCTCAGTTGAGCGAAGGTACCAGTGAGGCTTCGATTTTCCCCTCCAACTCTTCCATACCGCCATCTGCCACTGCACCTGTTCAATTATCCCCAACCCCTTGTGCCGACTTTTCTCTCACCACGACTCAGCTTGCACTGATTCTATCACCCACCCAGATCACCCATATCTTGCCTGTCCAGTCCCTGTTATGCGTAGCATACACAATGGACTAAGCTCCTAAGACTTACTGACTCGAGTGATTCTCATGCAGAGACCAACTCAAGAGACAGCAGAGGGATGAAGGAGGACGAGGGATCGCTCAGGGGTTTCCTGGAGCGAGATGAGGACAATGAGGAATGAAGGTTGCTTAAAGGTTTCCTGAAGCGAGACAAGGACAAGGATAGACTTAAGTCTCAAGAGTTGGACTTGATAGTACGCTAGTATTGTGCAGATCAAGACTAAGGAGTACAGGAGAAACAGGCAAGTACTTATACTTGGTAAAGCATGCACATGGACCAAGGAGAAGCAAAAGAGGAAAGAGACAATTCCCAGAAAGAGAGAAAGAAAGGGAAGTGTCAACACTAAGATATCATGGGCAAGCTAAAGCAGTGGACTGCGGAATGTGAAGATCAAGGGGAAAACACAGGTTATGCTGTGTAAGGTGAATGTTGAGGAAATGTCTGAGTTGGATCAGACAGAACATAAAACGGATGAGTCATCATATGAAATACCAAAAGAGAGCAAAGAAAGCAGCTAATAGTCCCCCTAAGAGGAAGTGAAAGACAATGGAGAGGAAAAATTGTAACAGTCCCCATCTCCTTCCATCCCACTCATCACTATCCTAGCAACCAATTCCCCCTCCATTCCCCCTCCCATCAGTCCCCATTCCCCCTCCATTCTCTCTCCATCACTCATACCTACACCACCCATAACTCTTCCCCTCCCCAGCCCATTCCTCAGCTCTGGCAACAGCCAGAGCATCGCCCTACCAGCACCTGAGGTAGACAATCACCTCGGCCTCGTATTCTCCGCCCTGTTACGCTTTTTCCTTCCTATTCTCTTTCGTCTCTTCTTAGGAGGAATGCTAGCCATGTTTTTCACTTTATTTTGGTACTTCGCTCGTTGACTCATCCGGTTTACGTTTCTATCCGATCCAACTCGGATACCTCTGACTCACAGTCACTTATCTTTCACATGCCCGATCCATCTCGGACAGCCTCACCTTAGTTCCTTTCACATCCCACAGTTCACCGCCTTGCCCAGTCTCGATATTCTCGCGTAAGACACTCCCTTTCACTTTCCACATTCGGGAAGTGTCACTTTCCTGTTTTACCTTATCTTGGTCCGTGCTCGTGCCTCGCCTAGTATAAGTATGAGTCCATCATCGTCTGTATTCCTTAGTCTTGAACTGCGCAATACTAGCGTATTCAAAACCACTCTCGAACAACTATTGTTGTTACACTCGACCTAATCTCGATATTAAGGAAGTCTCCTTAATATAATCTTCGTCCTTGTCTTGCTCTACGACTCCCCTCGTTGACCAACCCTCGTCCTCTTCCTAAGTCTCTTGAGTTGGTCTCTTCGTGAGTATCACTCGAGCTTATTAAGAACCTTCGTCTATTGTATACGCTACGCGTAACAGCCCTGCCCCATTAATGGCCAATGAATCCTCTCAGGATCATCTACAGCTCATCCCCAGCAAGGTCTGAATCATCCCTCCTTGCCGAGATGACTCCAGCTGAGGATTTGAGAAAAGCCTGCTCGGCACCTGCAACCAGTTCCTCGGCGTCCACCTCTGAGCCCAATAGCATTGATATGGACACAAGTGAGTAGGTTGTCGGAAGGTTTCATTGATGTAGCTGTGCTTGTTAGTCATACAATGTTCTTGTCTGTCATATAAATGTCATCATTGTAGCATATATTACACCAATTTGGATACCAATTGTAGCTTGTAAAAATAATGAACAAGAATGATGGACTTTGTAAGAATTTGTTGATTTGCCACCAGTTCAATCATTGTCTTTTAAACCTTGACTTCTTTAGACTGTCCTTCTCTTGGACAGATCCCTGGTGCTTCCTAAGTTGGCTAGGTTGAACAGGCGAGAGGTAATCATCTCGGTGAGGTGGTGGGCACCTCGGCCTTTCTGACCACCTCAGCCTTTCATTGTCCTCCGATCCCTCAACCTCCCAGCCCTCAGGGACATGTTCCTTCCCTTTGGCATGCTCAGCCTTATGGTACAGTATGCCTGATAGCCAAAAAAGAGCATTACACACTGGCAGTTTTTGGTTGAATGGAAGTTGGTCCAGGTTCAGCCATGGGAATGCCATGGTGCTCGGGCATTGGCTTGGTGCTCTTGATTGTGTTAGTTTTGTATTGGTGAGGCTGCTCGGCTGTAGAAGATGGATGCCTATCTTTGGAGGGAACATTCTTGGCCTCAGACCTTTGTTCGGGTTGCTTCTCCTTAGCCCATTGTGGCCCTACATTATCTTCCACAGGTCTGTGGGCCTTCAATGCTGATTTGAGTGGTTGGGCATGACATGAATCTTTTCAAGATATCATAATTCTGATGGAAGTCTCCAACTCGGGGAACACACCTTTGAATGCTCTGCTAACATGGCCTTGCTCCCCAGAGCTACTCTTCAAGGTGTAGGTCGCAGGCAGTTCTTCTTCTGCTCTGCTAGAGGTTGTCATAGCTGTGGATTGCTCATTTGTCACATTCACTAAAGGCAGATAGCATCATAGTAATCATATATACCACATATCGATAATGCCTACATACCTCTCTTGATGACTTCTCATTGCTGGTTCCACAGTTCGGACATGCCCCGAATGCTCCAAGGTGCTGGGGTTCCAAATTGGCAACTTGCCTGAGGCTCTACCATCATTTCCAAGGCTTTGACCAAGTGCCTTGATCTCAGAGGGGATACCGATGCTCGGCCATCCTTTGGCAGGAATTTAGCCACCGGTTTATGCACCAATGTTTGCATTGGGATGTTAGGGGCCTTTGAAATACCAATGACCGGTTTCCTCAGCACCATTGGCTCTCTATCTTTACCCTTCCCCTTTCTCAGGATTACTCGGCGACTCCACGTCACTTCTTCCTCTTCCTCTGTAGACCACCCAGACTCACTCCACTCAATGAGCTCCTTATCACTCTCAGGATCATTAGCAAGTTGGTGGGTACATGGCCGAGGCTTTGAGTGAATGTGGATTGCTGGGGTCTGCTCCCTGCCTTGCCTCAGCTGGTCAACTTGGCGTCTGGTCAGATTACCCTTAGGAGCCAATCCAGCATAGTGCTGCTGCGGCTCTGGCTAAGTGCCAGCTTTAGCCAAAGCCAATGATGCAGCTAGTCAGCAACTTCATTAACTGGTTCAGTAATAATACTTGGCTCAGCTATTTTCAAATAGCCGTGACTAGCGGCTACTAGCCAGCTAGTCATGGGAGCAGTTTTCTAAGGTAATCAACAAGAGTCGTCACTACAATTCCATGTAACTACAAGTACATATGGACGGTAATACATCAAGACTGTGTGCGATGGATGTGGAGCTGCTGGCATGGCAGTTTTTGGAAATGACTATAGTGAGCAACTAGTCAAACCACTCGAACTTGCCATGTCTTGCGCTTCCTTGGCAGAGAAGGATCCGATTTTGAATGATGCTGACAGGTCAGTAGGCTGCTGCTCCTTGGGGTGATGCTGATGCTTCTTGCATTCCTTCTTCGGAAGGTCTCCTGTGTTGGACCTGGCCATACTCTGTGTGTCCGAATCTGCATCCTTGGTCTGTTTTCTCCTCTGGTCCTTGCCGCTAGGAGCAAGCTCGGACAGGCGCATGCTGCTGGTGCTGGTCATGTGAAGAGGAACATGCAAAACACTTTTGGGTGATGTGGCCATCGTGACCAACTGCCGGCGCTGGCTCAATGGTGGTTCCACTTGCCTTGGAGTCTTGTGTGCATCAAATCGAGCTGGATCATATTGCCAGTGCCCATTCTTGGGAGGTGCGGAAGGACCAGGTGGAGGAGAGCGAGGGTGAGGAGGACCACTGGGCAGCTTCGACTCCCAAAATGCATGCAGATGATGGGCAGCAGAGTGTGCAGAATGTGGTGAGGTGTCCATTGGACTCACACCATGATGGTGGGGTCCAGGGGAACACGATGGATAGTATGGTTGGTGGGACTGGTGGCCAGGGTGCTCTGGTCATGGTCACTCCCAATCATGATGGTGTTCAGCTAATGGACCATGATGCTCCCATGGCATCTCGCGATCACCTTGGCACAGGGGCTCGCATGAATAAGGAGACCACGGTGCAGTGGGCACAGCAGGACCAACTGGTTGATGGCTAGAGTGGGGGTATGTCTGGAAACCAGGTCCAGGCAAGCAGGTGCGAGGAAGGGGGGAGGTGAAGCAGAGGTGGATGGTGCACGCATATGACGATTGAAGTATTCCTGGCTATGCGCAGGTGTCACATGGGCAGCGGAAGCATGCAGCTCCTTGGTTGGGACCTGGGGCTGGGGAACAGGGTGGTGCAGCAGTAGATTCTGATGGCCTGCTGGGCCACATGTCGAGGCCTCATGAGGTTCAACAAAGTCAAGATGATGAGGCAGGCAGTCCACATCCATCGGTGCCAACAGTGTGTGCAATAGTGGGTGGCGCGACTCATTGAGAACAACGGGTGGTGGTGGAAGATGAATATTGTCACCATTCGACAGTCCATGAGAATCTGATCTGAACAATGGCTGCGCAATACTTGACATCAATGTTGACTGTAGTAGGAGGGGAGGGCTGGTGAGACTGGGAGGAGGTACCATGGCACTGGCATAGGCAGTCGGATGTATGTCTTGGGGACCAGGAGCAGCTGGCAGCTGGCCTCCTGTTGCTTGGGCATTTTTCAGCAACTGGAGGCACTGAGAGATGACATGATTGCTGGGGCCGAGTTCACTTGCCCGCGCATAGGTGTCGATGACATCTGAGATTTGATTGTTGCAACTTTCATAGAGACTACCAAGGTCAAACCAGACCTCGGAGATGTAGGAGTTAATTCGGATGGTGTGGGAGTAAGCATCAAGAGCATTGCGGAACTAATTGATCTGGAAGTAGAGTACTCCAATGGAGCACCAGAAAGTCAGATTGCGTCCATTGCAATACACCACCTGCTGATATGCTTCATATGCTTTGTTATACTTTTGCCCAGCCATGTAAGCACGACCGAGGAGATACCAACTTTGGGCATCAGACAGGTCTATGAACAAGGGTGAGTGGGACTCGTGACAAGGAAAGAAATAGCATACCAGCTTCAAGACTCTTGGTGAGATACTGTATTGTGAGCTCTTGATCTGGAAGAATGAGCCATCCTGGTGGTAAAGCCAGCCAAGTTGTTGAGGCACTTTGGCATGTCCAGGGTTATCAGCAATAACACATTTATAGGCTTCTTTAGCGCAGACGTGCTGGACAAAAAGTTGGTATCTGTGACGATGCGAGCCAAGGGACTGCGGAATTACGTCTTGTTGCTGTTCATACACATGTCCTATCTGGAACCAGATGTCAGCGTGGGCGAGGGGGCTGGGAGGGTTTCGGAGAATACGATCGAAGCATGAGAGAGACTCTTTGTATTTGCCAAAACAGAGGATCCTGAGTCCGTGCTTCAGCTCCCAATGACAAAGATTATGTAACTCAATCAAAATGGTAGTAAGCATAGACATAGTATACAGAGTGCAAGAATCAGTACGAGGTAGTAAGTAGTACTACTAAACGAATACATCTGTGGTGTCTGGAACTTCATCACCTTCCGCTCTTGCAATGGCACTCAGAATCTCATCCAACATGGTCTTATTTGTCGACAATTGCACCAAGAGGTCTTCATCACCTTCATCAACCATCATCTCCCTCTGCGATGTAATCCAACCTTTCATGAAATCGAGTCATTCTTTCTTGAGCCAGAACTTGAGCATCTGAAGGGTTTCCATCAACACAGGTGTGATTGAATTGTGTTTCTGTGTGTTGGTTTCACTGCTTGAGGAAAAAACGTGTTCACATGGGACCACAGACGCCTGAATAGGCAGGTAATCAAGCGTGATCACATAGATTGTTGGGAAGATATCATGTGCAAGCTGTTAAATATACAAATCAATTGCTTTACTGATAGATGCAAAATCCTTACCTCCCAAAATGGTAGGGGGCAAGTGCCATCTGGGCTCGGCCAGGACAACGCGTAGGCATTGAACTCTTGCTCAACACCTTGTACAGCCGATTGGGATGGTGTCCGAACTCTGATTGTGTCAAGGCCATAACAATGGGTTGCAAGTGTGGAGAAAAGATGGACGCGACTTTTGCCGGTAGCTGGGGCTACAGCTTTGTCCTGTTGTACAGTCTGTGATGCAGATCCTCAGTACTCTGTCATCTTTAGTCATCATCAGCATAAATTACAAGGCCACAACATTAATAAACTTACCAATTCCAATATATCTGCTCGTGCTTTTGCAGCTGCAGTCATATCCCAGTGATCATCGATCCAGCTGAGTTGGATAGTTGGATCAATAACTTTGTGGGATTAGCAGAGTCATATCAACAAACTTGAAACTTACACATGGCGACCACATAAGCGTGTGTCTGGCCAATGCACTGATAATCCTTGCGGGCCCACTCAAGTCCAACCTGGACAAACGGAGCACAGTGGGGGGCCTTGATAGATAATTGTTCCCACTGGATCATTAGTAACTTGTAGATGATGCCAAGGCAGAAGAGAATCTCATTTGCCTTGTCAAAATCTAGCTCTGCTAAATGAGTACATAAAGGTTCCAAGTAGGAGGGGAACACCAACCAACCTTTGTCCATCTTAAGAACAGATGCAAACACCTCCTTGGCATGATCCAAGGAACCGCATTGGTTGTATAGTATACGAATATCATACCAGAGTTCAGGATCTTCCTGTGCCGCCCAGAACATGACGCATTGCACATATAGTTGGAAACGGGGAGTACAAAGGATTTCAGAGAGTAGAACGAAACAGCGAGAGGCTCGCTTGCTGTTTTGGGACAACAAGGGCCGGGATGGCCCAACCTAGGACAGGGGTAGTTTCACTTGACATGTATTGCTGCGCAGCATGAGTTACCTATGACGTCCGAATGAGTAGTCAAAAGTAGTCATAAAGTATATACACGTACCTCGAGGACAACCTTCAAATCTTGCAGTACTTCCCATTGCATTGGACTGAGCTTGCATCCAGAGAGTTCATCATTTGAACCACGAGGCAAGCCAAGGAAACTATCAACAGCCTGTAGAACATCAGGGCATCACCATGTATAGCATCCAATTGATTGACTTACAAGATGGAGCATGCAAAGTCGATTGATCATGAAATAGATTGAATCCCATTGTGTCTTGACGTCACAAAGAAGCTCGATGACAGACACTTTAGTAGGATTGCCTGTATACTATTCGTTGGTGTTCCCGTTGACAATTGTGTCCCGAAAGCCCTTGCACCACTGACCAGATGCACGAATGATACAGACAATATCACAGCCAAGAGTGACGGGATCTGTGGCAAGGGCCTGAGTATATTCTTCTTTATCTACAGGAACTCCGAGGGTGCCATCCCATGCGGCAGCAACTTCACTAAAATCAGCATTAACATATGCCTTGATAGCGTGAGTCACACATATATTGATTATGTGTGGGAAGCAAGGAATCCGATGATCAATGGGATCGAATGGAATATCATGCACAGAGAGAAGCTGCACAAGTTCACACATAGTAGTGATGTTGTTAGAGGCATTATCCATAGTAAAATGACCAATCTGGTTGTGTTTTAATGAGAACAATAGCATATGTGATGAAGAAACATTACCATACCTTTAAGGTCACCTCAGCATGATCAAGAAGCTCTATGATCAGCTTGGCCAAGGCTTTACCAGTGTGCGACCCAGGGAATTCATAAAAGGCCATAAGAGAAGCCTTCATCTTGAGTGAGCCAGTCTCAAGGGCGATCCAGTGGGCAGTGATGGCAAGGTAAGGGTGATATTCACTATCTGACCAGATGTCAGCAGTGAATGACACCTTTCCTACAGCTTTCTATTGGATTTTGTCATTTTCAGTACAGTTGAATAGATTAAAATTAATGCGTCATGCTTACTGCAAGGTCTTGCTTTATGACGACGAAGTAATCATCCCATACCTTGAGCACTAACTCGCGGAGTTTCGTGTGGTGAGGAATATCACTATCATGGAGGTCTTGACACAGGAAGAGAATGAGTTGCTGGAACTCAGGACATTCAATGACATTGAGGGACTGAAATATAACCGTTAGAATGTGAAGTCACTGAGGAATTGACTTACCTGGTCATTTGTGACAATGAACTTGACTAGATACTCGTTTAGCTTGGAAATTGAGAATTCAGGAAATGTAGGTGTGTTCTTATCCAATGATTATTGAAGATCTCGTTCTTGCGAATCCCAGGGATCAAGACAAGGAGCAGGAGGAAGTGCATTGAGTTTATGGCCTTGCTGTGTTGCTTCATGGAGTGTCCTGAACGAATACCCGACACTGAACGTGGCTCGAACTGGTGCGATCTGCAAAGACCACTTGTTCTGCCCTGCAAGCTCCAGATATTTGTCGAGGTGCTGATTGATGATGTGAGTATGAAGAGAATTGTTTGAAGTGTTGCAACTGAAGTTAAAGCAACAAGTTGGGCAGTTACTGTTGGTAACCGCCCGCTTCCTACAATGAAATTAGCTTATCATAGTAGAAACAAAATGCCGTCACTCACCGACATACCGTACAGACTGTGTCTTGCCCCTTTGACTTATTGAAGAAGTGACTTATATCTGCAGTGGTCGGTATGCATTCGGATGATCTGCCAGTTCCCACGGGCCCAACCATGGGTGTGTTGCTACCGGGGTTAGGGGTTGTCGCTGTGGCTGCAGTAGCCAATGGAGGACTGACACCAGCATGAATGGGATTCAGTGCAGTCTGTGCAGCTGGCATAGCATGAGCAGGAACGTCACCAGGCTGGTTACCAGCACCATTGGCGACGAAGTCGTCATCACTACTACCCTCTTCAATGATGCCAATATCGATGAACTCTGGTTCACTGCCATCGGCATCACAGTAGCATGTGGGGGGGCAGTAGGTTCTATTCCCTCTTGTTGTTGCAACAGGAGCCACAGGAACTGGGGGCATAGGGTGCTGTGGTTGGGAAGGAGCAGCTGTGTGGCGATGGCCTCAACAAGTACCACCAGTATCCATTGGGAGGGGATGGTAAGTAGCTCAGAGCATCTTATATGAATGTACCTGGGAATGGTGGTCACCTAATAGGACCTGAGCCTACTCATTACTTTGAAATTGCGACCAACAAGCATGATTGGAAGGCCAATCACGCCAGTGCATTATGTGGGGAAAAGGGTCTGTTTTATGTAACTTATTAGCCTGGTCATGTCAAATGGAATATAACATACCTTTTTCTTGTTGAGGTTGAGGGCAAAGGGCAGAGAAGGGCAGAGGGGAGATTGGCTGTCATACTGTGGGTGATACCGGGCAGATGTGTGAATGATTCAGATCAGTGGTGTTGGTGTGTGAAGTCGAAGCATAGGAGTTGCACGCTGCAGGGTATCTGAGCCGCAAGTTGCCTGCAGGGCCGCAAGCCTGTCAACATCGCTCAACAACTCCTTCATCCTCTGAAGATGCCTTCGACGTCCCTGCGCCCACCTTATGTACCACATATCGATCGTGTAGATGGAAGGTATACCCTCAAAGACATCCTTGGTGTGGGCTCACATGGTGCATATATGACCCATCGATAATGCTCAATTTATACTGAACTCATCCCTTAGCAATTGTATATTGTGCATGGGATCTCATCAGTGGCTGGGACATTGTGGTCAAGCTCAAGCCCTGTACCCAGGAACCTTCCACGCTGGAACGTGAGTTCCTTGTCTTGAAGAAACTTCAAGGTGCCATTGGGTTTCCACAACCTATTTTTTTGGGTCAGGAATTGTCATATTGTGCCCTTGTTCTAAATGACGTAGCGACACCCTTGTGCAACATTCTTGCATTGAAAGGTGGTCATCTCGAACTGGACTTCGTGATTGCTATGGGCTGTCAGCTTGTAAGTACATGCTCACCAGTTTCGAACACACTAACATTTTCTACAGGTACATAGGCTCGAATATTTACACTCATGTGACTACATTCACTGTGACGTCAAACCGCAAAACGTCTTAATTCAAAGCGATGGTTACTCTACAGCTACGTTCACCATCTTTCTCATTGACCTCAGCATCACATTCCAGTATTGCAACCCTGCCACCCGAGCACATGTTCCACGCCAGCAGGGGTGCCAATTTGTTGGCACCCCCTCATTCGCTTCCATCAGCCATCACTTGGGCATTCAGTCTAGCTGCTGCGATGATCTGGAGTCACTTGCATATACCCTAATCTATCTTTTGCATGGATCACTGCCATGGTTCAGCAGTCTTCAACCCGCCCTCTCCAATGACATGATCCTGAAGCTCAAACAAGATACCACCATTGAAGAGCTGTGTAATACCCTCCCTGGCGAGTTCGCTACATTCCTCCACTACTCACAATCTCTTGAATTCATGGCAAAACCCAATTATGACTATCTCCATTCACTGCTCTTCAACTGCACGCCCGACACATTGCTCATGAGCTGTCACTTGCCTAATTTAAGCAAGGTCACTGATAACAAGCAATCACCACCTTCTCACAATAAACACAAGACCTCTGATGCCCCCACCTTGTACGACATAACCGCATCGGTCATCTCACTGGAATTAACACGCAGTTTTAATGATACCGATGTGAAGGGAAAAAAGTGCGTAATTCCTTTTTCACTCCTTTTTTTGACTGATTGGTGTGAATTAGGAAGAGAGTGCACAAAACTACAATGCAAGATCATCTTTTTACTCCTCATCGTAGCAGCAGGTTGGCTTGTGTTCGCTGATCACACTGTATCAAATACATATGTAGTGATTCTTGGGACATTACAGACATGTATCATATGTATTATGATCCTCATAGCTACCACAACATTTATTTGAGCTGGCACTGGGCAGTGAGTACTGCAACTAACTGGATATTGGCTCTAAGCCAACTGGACTGACTAGCCAAGCCAAGCCAAGCCAAGCCAAGCCAAGCCATGTGACAGTGACTAATATGACTAAACCAGCCATGCTGAGCCATAGCTACCAAGAGCCATAGCCGGCTACAACTAGCTGAGGCACGACAGCACTAATCCAGTAACAGGATCTTGATATTTCCCACCTCCATCTATCCACTTCAAGAACTGAAATGTGCCCTTGCCATGTTCCACCTGCCTCTCCCTCACATACTCAATGAATTCCAAAGCTACCTTTCTTCATGTATGACTTGGATCTCCTGGGAAGACAAAGTTGGCTAGGAGGACCTTGGGAAGAAATAGCTCAGCCTTTGCCTGCTCCAGCTTTTTGAATGGTGCAAAAGCCTGGGGTTTACCGCATGCTTGGCCTGTTGACTTTCAGTTAGCTAAATGATCTCCAAACATGACCGAGTCCCTTACGGTAATGCACAGTTAGAAAACCCCTCACCAAGGCCTGCAGCTCATAAATAGTTGCCATGCCAGGATCAGGCATCCATATTCAACCGTCTTCCAAGGTGACTTTCCTCACAGCCTCTTCTCGGTCCACCTTTACTCTAGCCTTGCTCTGCATGGGCTCTGCCTCAGCCTCGTCCCCCGAGTCGGCAGAAGCTTCTTCTGGAATGAAGCATTTTATGTAAAAGCGATCCATCTGCCCTTGAATCTCATAAGCCTGTTCAAATTTCGGCCCTTCAGCTATTCTCTCATTGAAGTCATACCTTCCTTGGTGATCAGTGAAGAGTGAATTGTGATGTCAAGTAGTACTTACATCTGAGAGAACAACTCCCCTTTTGAATTCTTAAACCCTGTAAAAATGACCATTCTCATTCCTCCCTTCTTCCATATCTCCTTAGCAAATTGTCTCATAACCTTAGGAGCACCTCAGTGCGCAAACCTATTTGAAGCAATCAAGCAATGTGAAGGAGATTGGTGACATCTCTCATCTAGCCTGCACCTTGGTGGGTGCACCCATGGCATTCCATAGCTTGACAGTCCACTTTGCCTTCTGGATCTCCTCCTGGCTCACCCCTTCCATGAAGGCATTGAGGCCAGGTTGATAATGCTGAATAGCCATTTTCATGTTGTTCTCCAGCTCGTACTTGTCTTTGATGAACACCAAGATGTTGTCCTTTCTGAGTGCCCAAATAATCAAGCATGCTGTCCATTTTTGCCTGAGCTTGAATTCCTTATGATGGCTTTTGTTTTGACCATGAGCTTGCATCCATTTCAGGTATGTCTGAGGGTCTCAATTGCATTTCCAATTCATTTCAGAGATCACTTACCTTCTGTTTGAATGCCCATTGTTCTGTCTCCAAATTTGCATGCAAAGATAGCTCTTTCAGCTCAGCCAGGATCTTTTTTCATACTTTCTTTCAGGCCTTCTCATTCATTGCTTTCCATTCTGGCCACCTCATTTGCAAGAGTGTGAGCACCTCGCCCAGAGCATCAGTACCACTGATATCAGCTTGTGCAGATGGTTCATCCTCCTCCACAGGCTGCTCATCATATTTGGTTCCCTGCTCAAAGTTAGTCATGTCACCATTGTTGTTATTACTATCCCATTGGCTGGTGGCATAGTTAGTGCCTTCATCATCTTTAGTAAAGTCGGAGTTCATAATAAGAGCAGTGTGTGTTGATGGCTTTGCAGTAGGAAGTCAAAAGGATGTCTGACTTGGCTCACTGAATGGATCCCTTGCTTCCCCATTCTCTTCCGATGCCACTCTGCTCAGCCTTTCGTTTCAAGATTGCCAATGACAGGACTGCATGCCAAGCACAATTTGAATCTTCGGGTATCACCCATTTTTATGGCTGTTCTTTATTTGAATGATTGAAACGTTGATACCATTGGCTATTGCTCTGACAGAACCTTATTGCTTACATTCCGATCATGAGTCACCTGATGAAATGATAGATATGTCATGAGCCTTGTGGTTCACATGTGCTGATGGGCAGGGCATGTTTGCCATAAAAGAATGCTTGGTATCATGTAGAACACCATACTTTTTCTATGATGCCTAAGCACACCAGCAAGAGAAAGATTAACATTGGCAAAGTGAACCATGTTGCCATCACCACTAAGGAAACCACCAGGGGCCCAAAGAATTTACTATGTAGTTAGGTTAGATCAACCCAAAACACCTACTGGCAAGACTGGGACACCAAGACCGTCACCCACAAAGACAAAGCTCCCCTCTAAACAGTCGCCCCATCATATGTATAGCACCTACGATGATTTTGACATGGACACAGCAGACCAACAGCCTAGATTGTCACAGACCAAGGTTTCATCTTCTTGATTTCATATCTGATTGAATGACTTATGTGTCATTTCCACCTCAGACTTCTAATGATTATCTCTGAGAATGGATTCCTCACCTTGGAGAATTCCTTTGCACCCTCCTGGAAATGGAGGGTCTGTCAGCTCTTAGGAGGTGTTCATGTGGCCAAGATGGATTGTATAGATGCACAAACTGTTTTGGCTGACCAACCTTTTGTGTGCCATGTGTCCAAGATTTGCATCTTTGCCACCCCCTTCATAGGGTGGAACAATGGACAGGATCCTTCTTTGATCTTTGCATTGGGTAAGTAATCTCTGTCTCACGAGTGCTTGTCTCACTCGAGCCAATTTAAAGGCTGGGTACCAGCTCTACCTTGGGCATGCTGGACTTCCATGCCCCTCTGCAGCCAAAGGGGATCATGGCAATAGGATGGAATTTCAGAGTGATGATGTAGAATGGGAGAACGAGGGAGATGACAAGATTCCCTACCGACTTTGGCCCCTGAGAAGTGGTAAATACCTCACAGTGGTGGATATACAGTATTAGGAGTGCATTTCCTCGACATAAATTTCTGCGGCTGTTCCAACTCCAAGCCCCTCTACATCCAGCTGCTAAAGCACAATTTGTTTCCAGCAACCTTGAAAAATCCTCGAACAGCTTTCACATTTTCTCTCATGGACAATTTCCTCTGAGACAACCTGGAGTGCAGCATCTCGGGGATGAACTATTTTAGCAAGATCTGGCGAGTCACTTCAAATGTATTTTCTCATAAAGTACTGGTAGGTTGGATCTAGCTTCCCTTTCAAGTCCATGAGATTATCTTACAACTGCAGAATTGATATCAAGAATTGCTCTGAGCAGCTCAGCAATGGAGACCCCTGAAACTCCTCAAATGGAATGGCTTTGGTTATGACTCGAAAGAGCTGAGAAACAGGGAACTGGTGCTGTTCTGTCCAGCCTGTCCACAGCCCGGAATCAACGTCCATGCTACTGAGACAGAGCTTTCCGAGTGAGCCGAGTATTACATTGCCATGTGATTGGAATATATTCTGACATACTTATGCTACCTTGTTTAGCTGGAAGTATAGTAGGACACTCATCATGGATGGCAACTTCAAGGCTGAGCACTTGAATGAAAGGAGACCTGACGATCAAATTTGGCTTATGGACAGTCTCAGATATATGGTCAAGAGGGCTGAATATTATGAATATCTCAAAACCACCCATCATCAGTTGGAGGTGAGTCATTCCCCCTATCAACCATTCCGCACAGGTCTGCTACTAAATGGAATGAAGTGCTTGACATGTAACAATCACCAAGCTGTAAATCAAGCTGACATCAGCTGAGGAAAGTTGGAGGCCACCTGCATTGGTGCAACCGCATGTGCTCAGCATGGGTGTTTCTTGCCTCATTCCATGGTTGATTTCCAAAAGGGGGAGCGGTAAGGCTTTTTATTGGCTCAATGGTCAATGCTGAAATGCTAAGAGTATCACAAGGCAAGTCAACATGGATTATTCACTTGCAAGTGCTTTGAACTATCAGATGGGCAGCATCCCACATGTCATACACTTCTACGACATTAATTGCCCCTACATGAAGAACTTGTGATCTAGAATGAAGAACAACCCAAGGCTGAAATTTAATGCTAAGTTGGAGATTGTTCCTGGTATTAGCATATGGCATGTTCATGGACATAGGCCTGAATGCTTTGCTCACTACATTCCACTCTTCATTCCAAAATCAGGTTGGATCGATAGGGAGATCATTGAAACTCTGTGGTCAACTCTCAACATTGTCTTGGGCTCCACAAGAGGAATGTCCTCTTCTCACCAGCAGGAGCTTCTTGATTTTCAGATGAACAACTCGAACTTCATGAAGATGATTAGGATGTATAAGGAAGCTTTCTGAATCATGTGAGGTAGCTGACCATCTCCCTGCTTAGCCCAAGCACTCCAAAGGAAATTGGAAGGTGCTAAGACTTCTACTGCTGCTGCAGCAGCTGCCTTCAATGACTTGGATTCTATGGCCACTGAAGAGCAGTGACAAAAATGGGAGACAGTAGAATGCAAGGCTTTGAAGAAAAGACTGAAAGATACCTCGGCCATGGACATATTCGAGCTAAAACTTCGGAGAAGTATGTGGTCCTAGCTGTCTTGCCTAAGGATTGAACCCCTTACTGCCGTAAAGCACCGAGCGCTCATGCTATTAAGTTGGACATCCTTGAATCTACCATAGCCATGAGCTCCAATATTGCCGGAATTACCACCTGGCTCACCAAAGGAATCAAGCTGGAAGAGAGCCAAATGGAACTGGCAAAAGATGTCAGGAAGTTGGGGCCTCATGCAACTGAGAAACAGCACCTCAGCAATGCCAGAAGGACCAAGCATCTCAGCAGTCAAATTGCCAGCTTTCTTAAGCAATGCTTGGCGTACCTTGGTCCACATTTCAATAACAATCTTCTACTCAGACTGAGATCCACCCATGACCAAAATGAGGATTTATCCTGGGAGGATGAGCCATCTGATGAGGATCTATTAGCCAGTGTCAACAACAAACGCCCCAACCAGGCATGGCTTCCATTGCCCTCAGCTTTTGGCACTAAAGAATGTAGCCTCCTTGGTATTCAGAATCTGGTCACCTGAGAACTTCAATTGAGGGTGGAACAAGCTAACAATGCACTCCATGAGATCCAAATGCTTATCACAGACAAAGCCATCCTATACTGGACCAATATGAGGCATGCTTCATCCCAGCAGACTAAAAGCAGGGCTTTTTCTCGAGTTGCCTCAGTCGATGCCAAGTTACAATGCTGCTCAGCATTTATAGAAAATGCCAAATGGCCATGATAAAGCTCGGTGCTAACAAGGAAATCTTAGGGAAATATCAAGTCTTGAAAGATGAAGACTTGAAGGCCACCACTGTGGCTACAACCCCAAATGCTTGGGGACTACAGCATGAGCATTTGCCTTGGCTCCGGTCCATGGACATCCCAAGGGACATGGAAGCCAATGAGTGGATGGAAGAATATGGGTAGTGTTTGGAGTTCTCAGAGCTTTGCTAATTATGATAATGCTTCTAGTCTATCGCATACACTGGCTCTGAGCAAAGGCCATGAGAGACTGATGGAGTGAAGAGCTTGAGCTTTTACAAGCCGAGTTCCAATGGACTATGAATTTTTTCCATCACCGAGCCCACACATGGAGAGGGAGAGCTGAGGAAAGTCAAAGGAAGGGGCATTCGGGCCATGGATGCTATGCTGCACATCAAAAAGCAATCTATTCAAGACTTCTGGAGCAATACTGGTTAGAGGAAAGAAAGACCAAAGACCAGGGTGATGTTGATAGCTAGATACTGCTTTATAGGAGATCATGTGATTCAATGTTCCATTCATGTTTCCTATTTAAGAAACAATGGAAGTTTGTGGTTTGCTGAGTTAGAGTTGGTAAATGTTTTCTCCTCTCCAACTGTTATTCAATCAACTGTCATCATGCCTCACCTCATCGCCAGAGGCCCAAATCCCTATGAATTCCCAGTCTACAAAGGGGTTCTGCAGCCTCATTGCACCAAGTCAGAGGTCCACTTGCTTCTCTACTATTTTGCCTGCCGAATCAACACCGTGGCTCTTTTCCTTCAGAAGACTCCAGTGGACTGCTGGCCAGCTGCTTGGTACAAAAATATTTGGGCTGAGCTTGTGAGTGTTGGTAAAATGAGGATTATCAATCTCACAACAATGCAGAATTGCTATTCACATCTTTTGGTGGTCTCCACTCAGAGGGCACCCGCTCCTTGGGTGTGTCCCAAAGGCCTTAGGGCCTTCTACAATGAAAATGACAACAAGCAAAGGGTTCGCCAAACCTTGGTCTCCATTAGAGAGGAGGCCTTCAATCTTGTGAAAGACATTCCGATGTACCTCCAAAATTGGCGTACCCCAACTAACCTTGACACCTGCGACCTCCCTCAGCCTTGATGGGCTAGACAAACCCCTCAGTTCACAGAGGATTCCCCGATAGCAGAGCAGCTCATGGATACAAGGGAATCTGCCAATGAATATTTCCAGATATGTCCTTCAGCAAAAATGGTAATTGACTTGCTAAAAAGCATAAAGGGCATGTGGTTGAAGGGTGATATCTTGCTACTTGTCGAGGTCCTCCATATGGACCTAGCGAACTGTCACACCAAGATTCTCCAGGCCCTGGAGAAGAATTTTGATGAGATCCGTGATGCCGAGGATGATGCCGCAAAGGCTTGGGAGGTCTACTTGGCCTTGGATATCTTGGGGGACTCAGAGTACAGCCGAGGTTGAGGCCAAGTTAGATAATCCCTATTCATATCTGTAGCAATTTGAATACCTGTCTTTTCCCCATTCAATCCCAGGATGTGATAGCAGTTCAGCACTGAGTGGAGTGATCATTACAGATGCCATTCTTTGACTACTCATACAGTTCTAACTACCAAGAGCTAGATCCCTGATTGACCAACTTGGGAATAATGCATATGATGCAGACAGTGAATTTCCATGTGTTCATGCACATTGTCCCGCATGTAGAATAATACAATACCTCGGTTTCCAGTGACTTCTCCTACCCCATGCTCTAGCAATTGCCCAGACAGCACAACAATGGTCCCAGGGTTATACCTGAGTCTCATTCCCAAGGTCGGTAAAACCATGTTGAGGTCTTCATAATCGCCGAATGTCAGAAGCATATCTAGCCATTGTGGCCGTCCATGTTGGTTGAGGTGGATCAGACTTGCTCGGTTAACCATCACAGAGGCTACACTATATATGTTGGGCCAGATGCTTAACAGCTCGAGCATTTCTCCATTTCCAGTAGAGCATGCCCATCTTCTGAGGTTGATCATAGCCTCCCAAGCCTTCTTGTACATCTCAGGGTGCATGATTGCCAAGGCTCCTCCCAGAATCCCCCAATGTAGCACATGCTACAGACCCATCAGTGAGCGCTATTGCCAAGCTTGGCTTCCTTCAGGAGCGACAAGACCTCAGGCTCATGCTTATAAACCTTTGATTTCTTTGGTAAATGGGACAGAGATGTAGAATGGCCCACTTATATTTCGCTCTTGCTGATACCAAGCGGGGGACAGATTGATCGCCCCACAATCTTCAGCTCCTTTCTTGAAAAACAGTCTAGTGGTCCACCAATTGGCTGTCTCCTTGTTTGTTACACTGTTTGCCAGCAGCTGTGCAAGTATGGCTGTCTGTTCGAATAACAAACTCTGTAGGCTTTATTACATACCTTCTGCTGAGATGGCGTGCAGCAACTCACCTGATTTGGCTCGCTGATGCCTCCTGGAAGGTACCAGGCCATGATGTAACCTTCATGGTCAGTGATCATTGCAGGTCTTTGAATCTCAGTAAGTGGCTGAAGGCTTGAGAGTCCTTCCTCGCTCATGGACTCCAATTCCTCGGGGGTGAGGGGATGGCTCTGAACCTGTCCTCAAAGCTTCTCCCCAAGGTGTATGATGTCAATATCTTTAACCTTGACTAGATTTTATTGTAAGATGTTTCAGACTTTACATTATTGTACTCACTCCTATTCCGATAAGCTAAAACCAGAATATCAACCAGTCAATCGGCTTCAAAAATGACCTCCAGAGGGAAGTAAGGCAAAGAGGGGAATTCAGGCTCAAGGCCCAGCTTGTGCTGAAAGAGCTCCACCATATAGGAACTTATGAGATCACTTTGGTAGAGCATTCATTGGGTTGGGATAGGATAAGTTGGGAATGACATGGTACTGTAGAAGGATTGTGCAGGTAAGTGTTGTGTGGGGGTTTGATGAAGAGAAGAAATTAATGCCATGGCACTATCCATTTTCACCAATACCCCAAATATGGGAATGATCAATCAGATTACATTGATAAGGCTCGGATGTTTTAGAAGGTTTTCTGGGCTGGCGAGTCTACAAGATGTAAATATACCATGCTCTACATGAAGGATACATAATGTGTACTGTGATGGATCTTCAGGACGCCATCATCAACCAGATGAATGACCCATCACAAACTCAGCCAAGTTGATAATGGTGACTCACCCGAACCTCAGCCCAATCGGCCTTCACAGCCACCACGCTCGGCCCAGTCACGGCTCAAATGAAGCATACCCCAAAATCAACCCAGTCAATAACTAGCCCAAACTTGCTACTCAATTATGATAACAAATTTCAATCTCAGCCCAGTCAATTCTTTGGTGCAAGAGTTTCTCCTACCCCGAGTTGACCTACTCCTTGACTACTCACCCCACACTTGGCCCACTCAATTCTTTTGAGCAAGTGTTTCCTACCCCTCCTGGGCCCAGCCAATTCCTTAGCACAAGTATCCCCCACTCCTCCTCGGCCTATTCAACTAAAGTGACATACTGCACACTCGGCCACGTCGACTCTGTCATGAAGGTGTCTCCCACCCCAACTCAACCCAGTCGATTGTTTCATCCAAGTGTCCCTTACCCCAACTTGGCCCACTTGACTATAACAACATACCTCACACTTGGCCATGTCAACTCTGTCGTGAAGGTGTCTCCCACCCCAACTCGACCCAGTCAATTGTTTTGTCCAAGTGTTCCTTACTCCAACTTGGCCCACTTGACTATAACAACATACCTCACACTTGGCCAAGTCGACTCTGTCGTGAGGTTGTCTCCCACCCCAACTTAGCCCAGTCGATTCCTTCATACAAGTATCCCCCACCCCTCCTTGGCCCATTCAACTAAAGTGACATACCTCACACTCAGCCAAGTCAACTCTGTCGTAAAGGTGTCTCCCACCCCAACTTGGCCCAGTTGATAGTTTCATGCAAGTGTCCCCTATCCCCAACTTGGCTTACTCAACTATAACGACATACCCCACACTCAGCCAAGTCGACTCTGTTGTAAAGGTGTCTCATAGCCCAGTTGATAGTTTTGTCCAAGTGTCCCCTATCCCCAACTTGGCTCACTTGACTATAACGACATACCTTACACTCAGCCAAGTCGACTCTGTCGTGAGGTTGTCTCCCACCCCAACTCGGCCCAGTCGATTTCTTCATGCAAGTATCCCCCACCCCTCCTCGGCCCATTCAACTAAAGCAATGTACCTCACACTCGGCCAAGTCAACTCTGTCGTGAAGGTGTCTCCCACCCCAACTCGGCCCAGTTGATAGTTTCATGCAAGTGTCCCCTATCCCCAACTTGGCTTACTCAACTATAATGACATACCCCACACTTGGCCAAGTTGACTCTGTCATGAAGGTGTCTCCCACCCCAACTCAACCCAGTCGATTGTTTCGTCCAGGTATCCCTTACCCCAACTTGGCCCACTCAACTATAACAACATACCTCACACTCGGCCAAGTCGACTCTGTCATGAGGTTGTCTCCCACCCCAACTCGGCCCAGTTCATTCCTTTGTGCAAGTATCCCCCACCCCTCCTCAGCCCATTTGACTAAAGTGACATACCTCACACTCAGCCAAGTCAACTCTGTTGTGAAGGTGTCTCTCACCCCCAACCTGGCCCAGTTGATTCCTTTGTGCAAGTATCCCCCACCCCTCCTTGGCCCATTCGACTAAAGCAACATGCCTCACACTCGGCCAAGTCGACTCTGTCGTGAAGGTGTCTCCCACCCCAACCCAGCCCAGTCAATTGTTTCATCCAAGTGTCCCCTACCCCATACTCAGCCAAGTAGACTCTCTTGAATTTGTCTCCCACCCCAACTCGGCCCAGTTGATTTGTTCATGGAAGAATCACCTTGGCCTACTCAATAATGAAGAAGTATTCCAGTCTGGGCCACATCAATCCTTTCGTAAAAAGGTCTTCTACCCCAACTTGGCTCACTCTATAACAACAATGAGTCCCAGCCTCAGCCTAGTCAATTCTTTCATGCTGGTATCCCTCACCCAACTCAGCCCAATCGTGGCCAAAGCAACTGAGCATACTTGGCCAAATTGATTTCAACGTGCTACAGTGGCTCAAATAAGTGTCCCAATGTTGGGGCATTTTGGAAAGACTTGACATTTGCAAAAGAACCAAAATAGATTAGCTCTTATCCTTGCAGGGTCATCAATAGCCCTAACCCTTTCTCTGAAGATGAGCTCTTAGTCATGTGATTTGATTGCCATGGGATTGAGATATAACCATTTCAAAATGACATGTCATTGGGACACTTATTTGACCATGATGTTATTAGTCATCATTTGATAGATAACATAATGTTCTGATAGATGCTGTGCTTCAACCCTGTCTCATTATGTAACTTACATAACCCTGAGCACTATAAAGGGCAGGGATACCACCCAGCTAATCCTACTTCACCATGAAGCCCATTTCTGCCTCTGCTAGAGCTAATATCCTATTTCTCTCTGAATCTGGCCTTTCTGCTAGGAAAATATTATCCTCCCAAACTGGTCTGGGGAAGTCCACTGTGGCCAGGGCTATCAAAGAGATTCATCCAGACAAGGAAAACATCAAATTAGGCCCTCTTTTCAAGCTTTCCCCTACTAATAAAAGAAGAATTGTCTCTAGTATTACCTCTGGCAAGGTTGAAAATGCTGTCCAGGCAACCCATCTCATCAATTCTACCCTCTCCTCTCCTATCTCTTCTCAAACTGTTCGCAATGTGCTAAAGTCTGCATCTCTCAAGGCTGTAGTCAAGAAAAAAAAACCACTCTTGTCTATTAGACATAGGAAACATAGGTTGGCTTTTGCTCTCAAGTACCAACACTGGACTGTGGAGGACTGGACTAGGGTAATTTGGTCAGATGGAAGGAAGTATGTGTGGAAAGTGACAGGAAAACCTTTGCAAGACAAGGAGGTATAGGGAACAGTAAAGTTTGGAGGAGGTTTCTTGATGGTTTGGGGATGCATGGGCTGGAATGGAGTGGGAATCCTTGCAGAGGTGAAAGGAAGGATGAATGCTGAGCAGTATGTCTCCATTTTGAAGGATAATCTGCTTCCTACAATGGAAAATTCTGGAATCCCTGAGGAGAGCATTATTTTTCAACAAGATAATGACCCCAAGCACACTTCTAAAAGAGCACAGGAGTGGCTGGAATCTTAAGGTATCAAGGTTCTTGATTGGCCAGCACAATCTCCAGACCTTAATCCAATTGAACATCTGGCAAATCCTCAAAAAGAAGCTCAATAGCTATATAACACCACCAAATGGGGTTTGGGAGCTTTGGGAAAGGATTGATAGGGAATGGGGCAAGATAGAGGTTGAAGAATGTCAAAGATTGATAGAAAGCATGCCTAGAAGACTAGACACAGTGATAAAGGCAAAGTGAGGGCATACAAAGTACTAAAAGTGTAGAATAGAAATGTTGCTCAAATAAGTGTCCCAATGACATGTCATTTTGAAATGGTTACATCTCAATCCCATGCCAACCAAATCACATGACTAAGGGCTCATCTTTAGGGCAGGGGCTAGGACTATTGATGACTCTGCAAGTATTAGAGCTAACACATTTTGGTTCTTTTGCAAATGTCAAGT
>JBBPNZ010000107.1:0-38845 GCA_038091195.1 Phylloporus rhodoxanthus | reverse complement strand
CGTTTCCTCCGTAGCACCATCGCTTCATCACCATAGAAATCGCGTAGCTTGGGCATTGACGATGAGCGCTGGAGACCGGGAGATGTTGTGGCTGCACTGATGCTCTCCGCACTGGCCCTTCTCTGTATGTTACGTTGCCGAATATCCGCCAGTGACGGGACGACGACGGCCTCCATGACAATTCGCTGCCGTTTCCGTTTTCGGGAAATCGTGTCCGTCTGGGAGATCTCGCATGGAGCCAGGGGCTGTTCTTCGCACACTGGAACCTCCTTAATGGGTGAAGAGAGGGCCGCCTCGACTGCCAGCTCATCTTCCAGATCGCCATCACCGGTTGAGGGGAACTCAATGGAGGATCGGATAAACGATGTTCGCCCCCTTTTACTTGCACTTTCCCGAGGCAATTCATCGTCCATCTGGCGTTTACCAAGAACGGAGCAAGGTTTGGTCCTGCTGGGTGTAGTGTATATCTCTTCTGCAGTACGCAGCACTGGCAAAGGCGATACATTTTCTTTGTCCCAAGACCCGCGCCCTTTTCCAGGGGTAATGTTTGAACGAACCGAGCGCGGCGTTGATGGGGTCGTGGGATGGACGGGTAAAGTTCCGGAGGATGGTTTGAGTAAAGTGGACTGGAAGGATTCTGGAGTGCTCATCGATTTGTGTGGACGCGGCGGGGTGGTAACACGAGAAGATCGTGAAATTGTGATTGGAGTGCAAGGTTGCGCAATAGCACAGGTCGTAGATGAAGAGAGACTAGACTTGGAGGCAGATGGACTAAACAGCGCTGGTCCGAGACGGCCAGTGGACGGTGAAGTTTTTCCATCTTCTGAAGCCTGTGGTGTTCGTCCGCTGTCTATTGAGCGAGGTCTCGGTCCAAGCGGTGATGATGGTGGGGTACATGCAAGATGATCACTTTCGCTATTTGTAGATGAGGGCACGCACACCGTATCGTCTTCGTTCTCTTCGGGATCGCTAGAAGGTTCAATGTCGGTCGCCGCAAGCTCTGCAGCAGGCAGGAAACAAATCTGAAGATCTTCGGGCCAACCGCCCTCCGGTTCTTCCACATCCGCCGTTACCCTAGTCCAGAATTCACCAAATGCTTCTCTAGCAGCTCTGGGTTTGTCGTCACGGCCAACGAAGACTGATTGGAGTAGAGGTGAGAGAACCTCGAGAACCTTGAGCATATGGGGAAGTTCCTGAATACCCAACAAGGCTGTTTGATAGAGAGGCAGCACATCCAGCGTGTATTCATCTCGCGTAAAAACGCGAAATGCGTCCGATAACCAAGTACCGATACCATCCTGGGTCGTTTCCAGGAGGCTGAGACGCAAATCCAGAGGACATGTATCGACTGCACGCGTAAGAGATGCAATGAGCCACATGGACGGCTTCAGATCGTGTGGTTGCGGGGGATATGTCGAGAGCAGCGTTTCGTTGACGAGTTCGAAGACGTTGGCAGGTAGTTCCCTTATATCCTCCATTTCGCAATGTGATAGAAGGAGATCGGCGACACGAGTTGAAGAAAGAAAACCTGGACAAGGAGATCGCGTTACCATATTTGCCACATGGTCAAGTACAAGTGTTGCGTCCATTCCGTGATCGTTGGCCTTGTTCATTGTATGTCTGAGGAATCCGTCCCATATGCCGAACTCGTCATTGCTTAATTCCCAAGCACAGCGGCGACTATTGATCATTAGTGAATGATGCAGATGCAGCTGGCAAAACGAGAGAACTTACTCAAATGGAACCCCAAGGAGAACAGTAGCACTCTCCCATGGCGCCTCACGGTCCGCAGTCCACGTCTCCACGAAGCAGCCCCAAACTACACTCAGCACTCCAACTTCATATGTCATCCTGGAGTACGATTGGGATCTCTTCGCCCAGAACTTTTCCAATTCCCCGACGTCACAGACGACCAGAGTCTCTGAGCACAACTTGGCCCACTCCTTCCTTGTGGCACGGAGAGTATCAGCATCCCAAAGAAGGTCGGATTCATCCCCGATGAGGCATTCCAATAACTGTGCAGCAGCCGAATGAAGCGAATTGCCTGGAAAGACAGTTCGCATGCATGCCCAGAGTTCTCTGACAGCGCCAAGTCTCATCGTAGAATTAGATCTCGGTACGCTTCTGGCTGCCCCAGAGTGAAGACCTTTGGAGGAAGTTGGACAAACGGTCAAGATAAGATCCAGTTGTGGATCACGGAGAATCTCCACAAGAATAAGGGCAGCTTTGGAGGCGAACTCGACGACGCTGTCGTGATCATCGGCATCTAAATAAGAGGATCAGTGAGATGGTGATGATGCCAATGAAAAATTAATAACCGAGGAAGACGGCCACGTTGGCCTTCAGTAGACCATCCCAGGTTGCGAGCGTCTCGGACTGGCCGAACGCGTGAGCGATGGATTATAGGATTTGGTAAGACTTACTGGCAAGGAACGATCTTCAGGTATCTCCAAACAACCGAGGGATGCTCTCCAGGTTTCCATTAATTCATCAAAGACCCACTCCCTGGATAGCTGATCACGAGTCAAAGGTCGAACATCGCTCAACTGGGGACATTCGTCAAGTATCGGTTTCACAGCAGTGGAGAGCGACTCGTATGAAGCGGTTAGCAGCCCAGGATTTGAGGAAAACAACGAATGGGGCAACAAGTTATTTGGAGACCAGGGTTTTCCATTGCTCTCACCGCTGACGAGAATCTTTGCAAGGTCTATTGCGTCGAGAGTGGTTTGGCCTCCTTTATTGAGCATGGTCTTGAGCAGCCGCAGAGCCTTCTTCAATCGATATTCATCATCGCAATCGTCTCCGAGGAGCGCCGCCACAGTCGATATACCCGTGCCCATATCGACCACAGACTTGACTGTCTTCCAAAAGCTTTCGCGAGCTAGCGCATCATCCTGTTCGCTGCTGACCTCTTCCTCACCTTCAGAAGAAAGCTCCAATGGTTGTTGAACATAGGCCCAAGCAATACATCTCCATACAAGAGAGGCGAGAGCGCGAACGGAACTCTTCTTGTTGCGCATGGCAAGGGAAAGAAGCGCGGATACAATGCGAGCGAGTCGAATATCCATGTAAACTTGAGGACCCAGCAACACGATGAGGGAGGCAAGAACACTCAAAGCCCACACAGGGCCTTGTGCAACATGTTGTGGATCAATGGTGTTGAGAGTGATTCGAAGGGTTCGAATGATAATGGGCTCCACTGCAGGCTTTGCAGGACTCCGGCGGGGATTCGAGGCAGGGGGATTGGTGAGGAAGCTAGAGACAATATCTGCTATGCGAACGTGAACAGACGAGGGCGGGAGATTAATGCAGCCTAGCACAAATCCCCCAAGCGCGTGGCATGCTTGAGTTCGCAAGCCAAGTGTCGGCGCCAACAGGTTCGCCAGTATAGATGGCAAGAGTTCCACAAAAGCAGGAATGAATGTAGAGGGCTGGTGGAGAGACAAATCATGAACGGCCTATCGCCACGAATCAGTCGACAGGCGCGTTCATGCAATGAATTTGTACCTTGAGTCCATCACATGCCGACCCCTTCTTCCCTTCCTTCCCAAGCTCACCTTCCATGCCACGCCGCAAAGCAAAAGCAATTCGATCCCGAGCAGGGAGTAGAACGGGTTCAGGGAGCCGCTGGACTTGTAATAACCAAATAGACAACGCGCACGTCTTTCGTGCGTTTGGAGTGGGTAACTCGTCGGCCATAGGAATGGCCAACACGTGAGTGAGCATGTCGCGCAATTGAACGTCTACAAATGTTTGAGTCAATCACGGCGAACGGGTACCTGGAAGACGGACCATCAAATATTTGATAGATGGGTGGTAAAGTGAATATGGTGCTAAGGAGCCGTAAAACAGCATGCGTTGTTGTGCAGAGATCTCGAGCAAATTTTACTTGGGACGCTGACATGCCCTGCTTCCTTTTCTTGGGGCTTTGCTTTGGCGATGGCAACAGAGAAGGCGTGTCTTCCCCCTCACATTCCTTGTCGCAGTCAGCGGGAATGTCGTCTTCCGGAGATGGATCAGATTTAGGCTGGACGAATACTTTATCAAGATCACGAATGACTGCTTCGGTAAAGGTATGCGCATTCTTGCGGAGGGGCTGGAAAAGTGGCCAAGACGCGTCTGCATCCGCTGAGGTCATGACGGCGGCTCGCAATCGGGCATGGAGAATGGAATATGCCTCGATGAGGTCACGAAGGGTAGACTGCGGAGAGATTATTTGCTGGACTGGCCTGGACAGGTAGGAGAGATCAACCAGAGGGTCTTCTGGTTCTGGGGTGATTTGTCTTTGTTCCTCTTCTAGTGGGAGGAGGAGATAGTCACGTTTCTTGAGAATGGACTTGGCTGGTTGTTCCGTACAGGATCGAAGGGGATGAGGACCCGACGGTGCAGGACTGCAGGACAAGGTGAAATACTGATTTTGCTGGGCCCAAGCGACACGAGAGCGAGGGATGTAGTTTTCCTTGTCGCGGTGGTGAGAGGTGCAGGGAGGAGTGGGGAGAGACATGAACACGACGAGGAGGAGGAAAAGAAAGTGGTGGTGGTTGTCGTCGTCGTCGTGGCTCGGGAAAAGCCACGACTTGTGACTAAAAGTACTAAATACACTATGCAATTAAACGCGCTAGTTTACGCGTCGCGTTCAATGTTTGTCCCTAATATAATGGCTCACGTGACCGCTCAGCTTGGGTGGCCTACTACTACGTCGTTGCTCACAAGCAACAAACGTCCAAGGAAGTATGAACCCGAGAATTTTACCCTACTACCCTCCGAGTCCTTTTCGACCATTTTGCAAAGATAACTTACTCCTTAAACCAGTTAGCATTCAACAACTGGTTGGAGAAGGAACACATGAGCCAAGGAATCAAAAACACTGGCCATGGTCCAGGTAACGACAAAGCATATACTCTGGTGACATTTGAATGCAGACTGAACCCATTTCATGGTTAGTATAAGAGTGTGTGAGATGTTACAAGAATACCGTCTGAGTTGGGCAAACGTCCTGAACTTATGACCCATCGACCACGTCCCGCCCACAGACAACCCAAATTAACGGTGGCTCAGCAGCACGACAATGCTCAGTCAAGGGCACAGGCCGCTAAACTAGCTCGCCTAAAAGCCGTTGATTTCTTGTCGGAATCAGAAGACAGTACTACATCGGCGCATCCTACCATAGCGCATCTCGACGATGACGAGAGCGACAACGAAAACCCGGAGGATGGCGATGAAGAGGACATGGATGTCCCGCGCATCGCTCAGTGGATCGACGACGAAGAATTTGACCGAGAGGACAATGTCTCTCCCAGTCTAGACTCCCAAGGGACAGACGACGACGACGACGACGATCACAGTGCAAGTGAAGCAGAGCCTTCACGCAGACTAGTGAGTACCTCTTGCGCGATACTCTGCCCTTCTCACTCACGCATACTTGACCGAAGCGATCCCTCAAAGATGGTCAGCATTCGGCCTGCTCCATTTCTTTGTCAAGGTCACTCATAGCACACTGCAGACCTCTCCACCCTCCCTTTCGGTGTGCTCCGGAGTGCCCAGCGCTCTCTCGCACAAGCACACGCACTCAGTGACTCCGAGTCTGATTCAGACGCACCCGAGGACGACGACGCGTTGCCCCATCCGGCCAAACCCGCTAAAAACACAGATCGATCACCCATATCAAAGACTGTCATCGGCAAGCGAACAAACAAGCATGCGTAGGCACACCCTCTTCCCCTCCCACCTCCCCTCATCATCCATCACAGCCCTGTCCAAGTCACTTCTAAACGCCCAGTCAGCCGTCGCAGGGTCGTCGTCGACGACACATTGCCGGTCCGTGTTTCAAGTCTTGCCTGCCTTATTAATAGTTGATTGGCTGTCAGAAACCAAGAGACCCGCGTTTCATGCACGCCGCTGGTCGCTATGATCCAGCTAAATTCAAACAGCAGTACGACTTTATCCCTGATTTACACCGCGACGAACTGTCGACGCTCCGGGAACATGTGAAACGCGCGCAGAAACTGCTTGTGAATTCCCCCGCGCATTTGAGGGCGGAGCGGGATGAAGAAGTCAAACGGCTTGAACGTGCGGTGAAGAGGGCCGAGAGTGCTGTCAACCTGGACAACCGGGAGCGGATAGAATCCAAAGCACTGCGGTCTGCCAAGCAGGTGGAAACGGAAAAGAGAAAGAAGGGGAAAGCCAGGTGGTGGATGAAACAATGTGAGCGAAGAATGCGCTTATCTTTCCCACCGTTCACATGCTACGTCGACAGCCGAAAAGAAAGCCCTGTTAGACAAAGCCCGCCTGGATGCCATTGCATCGGCTGGCGGTAGACAGGCGGCGAAGAAGGCGATAGAGAAGAAGCAAAAGAAGATGAGTCAAAAGGAGAAAAAAATGTGCCCATTTCCCCGAAGTGAAGGAACGGAATGGTCAGATGGTAAGCGGCGACGTCCAGCACGGTCAGTCGATGGAAGAGGAGGGAAACGACGCAAGGTCGCATAGTTTCAAAAAGCTATTTCTTTCATGATGGCTACCTAGTAAACTACCGTCAACCCAAAGGAATTCATGAGCGGTATTATTTGATTGCTAAGGTAATGATTCTGTTTGTTACTGCGACCTTCAAGTTCACTATCTCGTGAGTGAACGCCCGACAAGATGAAAACAATGATGGGTATAGTAGAAGTGATTGAGAAGTAGATGTCTAGAAAATAAGGCGAAGGAATCAAGCCGATGTGATCGTGATGCCGGATAGAATGTCCTCCTGTTCATACAGAGGTAGGTAAACGCCAAGATGTATGTGCGCCAAGCGGGCAAGTCGCTCGGCTAGGGTGCGTATCTCATCAACAAGAGGCTCCATGCCAGAGGCTACGGCTGGAGGCGCACAAGGTCCGTTTTCAGCAGTCTTGATGTAAGAGGGTAACGCGTCTCTAGGTGGGTAAGCAACGGCTAGAACTTGATTGAATACCGCGTCACGGATTCTGTTCTTGAACATCGTGCACAGTGCCGAATCCGGCCGCACGTGTGTTTCGCACCATCGTTCGGCAAGCTTAAGTACACGTTCATCTGGGGCGTGGAAAGGTGGAGTATGACTGTCTGTTGGCGAGTGTGGGCGAGAGGACCCAATCTGTGCCTCCTTGGCCCGCAGCGCAACCTGCAGGACGACATCCTGTTTAATCTTGGAGCATCTCTCGCGGTCGGCATCGGAAATACAAGATTGCTCCATGTTCCCATATTTGAACCATTGCCCGAGATGAGGGGAAGAGATGTCTCGGATCTCCCTTTTAAGTTTGAGGAGCTCAGCATCACTCACGCGTGACTGATCTCGTGCAACACCCGGCAGGTCACCGGTATCCGAGAACACGAGTTGGCGGTACAGCAGTAAAAACATGTACATGGCAGCCGTGTCAGCCGCATCGGCTGCAAGAACCAGGAGGCGTGCACTGTCGAGATACGTGGTTTCGGGGTACAAGGGCAGGGGACACATGCCCTGGATGGAGGAAGATGACGAATTTTGCGGCAGTGATGGAGGGCAAGGTGGGTTGAAAACGAGATCGGTGAGGCCCTTGAGGACGCTGACGTATGTCTTCTGCGTGTGCGAAAGGCTACTATAATCGAGCGATCCGGATGGGAAGGAAGGATGAGCAAAAATAGGTGACGCGAGTAGCTGGCGGTGGGATGACTTTATCCATTCCCGTGTGACATCGAGATATGAACTCAATCCCTGTCGGCTTTTGAAAGCCTTGAGCTCATACTGACCGGAACTGTCAATGAGAAAAGGGCGCAGGGTTTGTAATTGATGGTTGGCAATGTCCTAATTTATACGTGAGCGTGCAAAAGGAAGGAGCCATCAGATGGACGAACGAGTTTCATGAGTTCCAAAATGTCAAGACACAACCGCACTGCTTTGACGGCGTCCGCCTTACTGCCTCCACCTCCTGGCGCGCAGGAGTTTGCGACTTGGACCATGGCATCAACTGCGCGATCGCGCATGGGGGCGCAGTGGCTTTTGAGTGTGTGACCGATGACGACGAAAAGGCCAGAGGGATCGAAGAGGTTGTGTTGGAGTTCCTGATGGATAAGGTCTGGATCAAAAACGGATCGCAGATGCGCAGCTTGGGCAGCGTGTCGCTCGATTTGGAGTTGAAAAGTGTGAGGATTAGCGTACGTGTCTGAGATACTTGTGAGAGGCTGGATGACAAAGAGGAGAACCTGCAAGAATTCAGTGAGGAGTAGGTGGATACGCGATGGCATGCGAAGGGTGAGGATACGGCGAGAGGTGGAGTAAGTGAGGACGGGGTTTTGAGGTGGGATGGGGAAACGGCGACAGACGCAGACACACTCTGCTGGCCTCCACTGCATGTCGAATGAGACGCATGTGCATCCGGTCTCGAATTCGAGTGCGACGGCACGCCAGTACCTCTCGGCCAGGTCGCGCTTTTTGCGGCCAGATGTGGGTCTGAACTGCAGGCCGGCATCGAAGAGGAGGTCGTGGCCTGTTTAAAATGGATCAGTGAGGACATGGGTGTGAGAGAGCGGGGACGTACGGAGCTGAGGATTGCGGAGGATGGCACTGAGATCCAACTCCTTCAGGGTATGGCGATTGATCAGCGGAGGGAGGGAGGGGATGTGGGGGGAGGTGAGATCGATGTGGGGAAAGGGTGGCTGTAGCGTGGGATGGGGGGGCGGGAGATGCTGGTCGATGCTGAGGACGGGGGTCTGGGGAGGGGACGGGGAGGGGTGGTCTAGTCTCTTGCGGGGACGGCGGGGGGTGTGGGCCCGACGCCTGGGGAGGTCGGTGTCGACGCGGGGTCGTTTGTGAAAGCGTGGGTGTACGGGATCTGTGGGGGAGACGGGGGGTGAGTCGGCGGGATTGTCGGCTGGCCAGACTGGGGTGTCTGTGTCGAGCCATGGTGGCTGGCGGGGTGCCTCTGCTGGTTCTAGTAAGACGGGGTCATTCTGGTTGTCATCGTCGCTGTCGGCCTTGCGCTTTCTGCAGTGGAGCTCGCTCATAGAGAGTGGGTGAGATAAAAGAAAGAGGGCGAGGAGGACGTTTTTGGGAGTGGTTATAAGAGCACAGCCGAACTTGGGGTGAGACTCAGGGTGAACGCATGGGATCAGTACACGACGGAAACAGACCTGTCAGTAATGAGATGCGGCCAGTGGAGACGTCCCTGGTTGCCTGGCAGTCTCCTCCTGGTCAGCCGGCCACGCCCTCCAACTCGCTTTGGCCTAACAAGGTTCCGTGGTACGACCATACCTAATCCGCACAAAACGTGTCCTCCTCCTGCCCACGTTCCCAGCCCGCGGACTACATACTAACGTGAATTTGACTTTGCCCCACCATCTTATCGCTCCACCCACACGGCACATTCCGCATATCTACGCATCAATGAGCTTCCCTTCCTCCTCCTCTTCCTCGCTTGCCCTCTTCGCAACCTTCCGTCCATAGAACTCCGCGATAATCTTCGGATTGATGCGGTTCAGCTGCTCCTTTGGGAAGATGCGCAGCAGCGACCACGCAAGGTCCAGCGACTCGAATATCGTTCGCGACTCGTAAGGCCCTGTGCTCTCGTCAGCACAGTTCAAACAAGCGCCTCCCACTCACCTTGCCCGACAAATTGGCGCTCAAACTTGTCCAAAAACTCCAATGCTAGCTTGTCCTCGGCGGAGAGTGCTTCCTCCCCGACGACCGCTTTCATAGCAGCCGCGTCTCTTCCTATCGCGTACTTGGCATACTACATACACGTGGTCCCATGAATAAGAAAACGTATCATGAATCCAGGCACAACCCACCAGCTGGTTCGATACGTCACCATGGTCTTTCCTCGTGAGTTTCTCGCCGATCGCACTCTTCATCAGCCGCGAAAGTGATGGCAGCACGTTAATGGGGGGATATATTTGTCTGTTGTGCAATTGCCGATCGACGAATATTTGTCCTTCGGTAATGTAGCCTGTCAAGTCAGGAATGGGGTGTGTTATGTCTGCATGATCGGGTATCAGTCTGCGGAGCTCGCTAATTACTGCAAAAGAAGCACCGTCGTTTGGCATCGTCAGGATGGGTATTTGAGTAATCGACCCATTCCTCCCCTTAACACGCCCCGCACGCTCGTAAAGCGTAGACAAGTCCGTGTACATGTATCCAGGGTACCCTCGGCGACCAGGCACCTCTTCCCGGGCTGCCGATACCTGCCATTAGAATATAAACGGATGCAACGCTCTAATAGCTACGGACAGAAACGCACTTCACGAAGGGCGTCCGCATACGACGACATGTCAGTCAATATGACCAACACATGTTTCTCCAATTGGTATGCATAGTATTCCGCGGTCGTCAGCGCAAGTCGAGGCGTAATGATACGTTCAATGGTGGGATCATTGGCCAAGTTGAGGAACAGCGTGACCCGATCAAGACTTCCATTCGATTCAAAGTCCTCTTTGAAAAACCGTGCCGTTTCCATGTTGACACCCATTGCCGCGAACACCACCGAAAAGTTGTCTTCGTGACCGTCGTGCACATCCTTTGTCGGCCGTTTCACTAAGCCAGCCTGACGTACAATTTGCGCAGCAATCTGACGTGAGTGTCAAAGATAAGCACAAAGAAGTCGAGCGTTATGGTGACCTCGTTGTGTGGTAGACCTGCTGCAGAGAAGATGGGGATCTTCTGTCCGCGGGCAATCGAGTTCATCGTGTCAATGGTAGAAATCCCAGTTTGTATCATTTCTTCAGGGTATATCCGAGAATACGGGTTTATTGGTGAGCCTAGATAGAACCTTGAGGGCGACGAGACGTGATACCGGTGCATGAACCCACCATTGATGTCGAGATAATCTTCGGCAAAGACTTTGGGCCCTTGATCGATGGGGTTTCCAGAACCATTGAAGATGCGACCCAACATGTCCTCGGCGACGGGGAGCTTCATGCTGCTCCCCGTGAATTCGACATGGGTCGCTTTGACATCTACCCCTGATGTGCCCTCAAAGACCTGCACAACGGCCTTTTTCCCTTGGACCTCCAGGACTTGGCCACCCCTTTTGGAGCCATCTGGAAGGGTCAATTGTACGATCTCATTGTAAGAAGGGAACTGATCGGGTGTTAGCCCCTTGGACACGACATGCACCTCGTGGACTCTACCTTGACATTGTCCAGCACGACAAGCGGCCTGTGAAGGGATCTATCAAGAACATATGGGGAAGGGTTGATCTAAAATTCACCCGTTGATGGCAGATACAGTACGATAATCTGGAGAAAACGGTGTCGGAGCACACAAACGTCAGCATTGCGTGAAACCCACCGAGGTGAGGCTGCACGCGATATTCGCGTGTGACTGCAGCGGCGTTGATGGCAGCCAGTTCAGTGTCAGTGATGCGAGGGTCGACGACCATGACTGGATATGTATGTTGGCCAACTGGTGCTTCGCCGTCCTCGAGTCGGATGGCCAAGGGTATAACCGAAGTTCCCACGCCCAAAATGGCTTGTCACACATTTCCTGCCACGCAAGCTGCAGGCAATCGCTCGCTACTATTAGTACAACGCGCTCATTCCTGACGCAAGTGCATCCACTAGGCCTCGTGCCGTGTCCTTCACCTTATCCACATCCCCAGACGACCTGCAAAACACGCATTCAGCTCCACAAAGGTCAGATTCCATTCACAAGCAACCCTACCATTCCGTTTCGAGAATAATTTCCTCCGCTTGTTCGTTCGGCTCCCATCCTAGATCCTTGCTCTGTAGCACGATATACAGGTGCTCGGCAGTACTCGATCGGACCTACGTAGGCACCTATTAGTATTCGCTCCGCGATCGGAAATCCACATACTCTGGGGTAAGGATGCGCAAGGAACTCGACGATTTTGGATAAGCACGTTTTCGCAACCGAGGGAAGCGTGAAGAGGTTGACAACGCTGTGAATGATCACCTCGATATAAACCGCATTAATGAAGTGTGACTCACATCTTCATTGACTCCTGAAGTCGTTGGATGTTCTTGAGGCGCGACACGTTTTTGCACGAGATTGACAACAAGGCGTCGACACTGCACAACATCAATGAGCACGCAGCCAGCTGGGATGCAAGCTGCTTACCATGCGGCACCTTTCTCAGATTTCGACAGAGACTTCAAGGCTTCCCCCTCAAAGAGTATATTAAACGTCTGCAGGACTGGTATCACGACACTGTTGGACGTTGGGTTTGATTGAGCCAAACTGATGAGGTCGCTTGCAAATTCTGAAAGGCTGTATTCCGCATCAGAGATGGCAGTCAGGGGTAATGTCTTGGTAAAATGAGCGAGACTCGAAGATGCGGGCCGTTGCTAAGTCAATACGGCATAAGCCTGCTGTCGATATCCACAGCGGAAAACAACATACGGTGCTGCCCGTCCTCGTGGAAACGCTCAACACTAGGCCGCTTAGTAGCGATCTCCGATATTCAGGTACCTGCAGGATCTTGACAGCTCTCGGGAACAACCACCCACCATCACTCCAGCTGCCGTTCTCATCATCGTTCTTTCTGCAAAAAAAAAATCCATCGATGACTTTGCTTCTTTGAGAACCACCTACGCCAGAAATAATTCATTCATCAGGTCGACATTTTTGATCCTCCAGCTTTCTGCATCCTCCACAGATGGAAGCGGGAGCCTCAGGATGCGCAAAAAACATTCTCCAGAAATCTGGCGGACATTATCAAGCCTCTCCACACCCTGACGAAGAATACGTCCAATAACAGCGTGGAATCTGTGTGGAGGCAAAAAGGATCGAAAATTCGGCAGGCTTCCAGAAGTTCGGAATAGATCTTCGATGACCGAACTCAAGCCGCGGACACAAGCGATGCGTATCCAGGATCCCACGTCCCCACGTTCGTCCGTGGTGTAGTCCTCCACCCCAACGTCCAGTGCATCAAACAACGCGCACACTTGACTTGATCGGAAACCCACTACAGCTGGAGCGCTAAGACATGAAATATCTCCACATTAGGAGCAACGTACGTTCCGTCAGTCTCGGTGTTATGTTTGCGAATAGCCTTGGGATAGCAAGGTAGCAATTTCGACGCGCTTCGACATTTGTCATTCTGGCTGCAGACTGTAATCACCGGGTTCATGAGGGAAACATGCGGAGACTGTGGATGGAATTCAATTCCCCTACCTCCGAACTGATGCTTTCCAGCAAGCAGTCCACTGCTTGGGGGAGAACATGAGGGTGTGCGTCGTAGTCAAGAACACCCAACACATGCCCCAAAGACTGCTGCAACGATGGGGACCCGTGTCTGAATTCCTTGATCAATGTGCAGGAGAGCCATTCCATTTCAGTACATACAACACGGTGCGTGCCCCATATTCAAATAAAACTTATCTTTGCACCCACACGGAGCAGTCCATGAGAGAACTCGCCTTGGCCATTGCGGTTGCAGCCGCCTCCTGTACATTGACACCCCTGTGGCGGAGCCCTTGATCGACAAAGTGACGCCAGTCTACCACAGGTGAATGGTCTTGGGCTTCCTGTTGGGTAACACTGACGGCAATAAGACTGCAAGTTGCACTGAGCAGTTGCTCGTTCCGAGGTGCAAGAATAATTTCTTTTGGGACACGTCCGATGAGACCAAAGATCTGTTCCGAATAAGCAGATGTGAAATCGAAGTGGGTTGACGCACCTCTCTCCTTCTCTCATCCGCTTCCGGACCAAATCCTTGTTCATAAGCGTCGGCCAATTCTGCGACCGCTAACAATACTCCATGAATATCCGTGGCATCTACAGACCGTAGTAGCGGTGCCTGGCCAGCTCGGGTTCAATACTACCGGCAACTAAGGATCGTGGCGTACCAATTGCGACACGCATGTCGGACCTAGCGACGCGAGGTCGATCTCGCATATCAGCCTCGCGGACTTGGCACCCAACTGCCTCATCGCGACGTCCCAATGACGCAGCGTGATCGAAATCAGGTGGCCGATGAGACCTGATCGGTATTCAACATGCCTACCACAGGGGTCGTGAAAACGGAAAGGGTCGAACTTAGTTAGAGAAACCTACTTCGCAACTTGTGGAGCGGCAACAAGAAACGCATTGCGCCGTATACTCACAGAGTAAAAGTCCGTTTTACGGAGCACGTCGATACCATGAGCAAACAAACCCTGAACCCGTAGGTGTATGGTCAGGGTACTACTCGAGTAGGCAAAAACATATCAGTGCCGCACCATCCTGCCTACATGTTCTTGGAATGTGGCGCTTGCAGCTCTGCGGATGGATACGTCACGATCAAAAAGAGAAACACAAACAAGGCTTTGTGATAGCTTGACAGCATGTGGGGAAATGCTGGATACGTGCTGCGTTCTTGCCAAGGCCCAGAGGACATAGGCTGCAGCATCCCGCACGTTGGAACCGATCGAATGTGCACCCTTGCGAATGTCAAAATAAAGGGCCTATTTGGTGAAAGGTAAACTTCTGCATCCCATCGAGGCTCGTACCCTTGCCTTGGATAACCAATCGAGTAATTGCGGCAGCAACGATGGTTGCACGAGGCCCCTGCGTGCCATCTCGGCGGTTGCCAGACATGCCCCGTGCCATGTCGCCTCGGCGACGGATGGCATGTCGTGTATAGAAGCACCTGCGATGCTATGTATGGAAAATAAGCTTAATATCATCTCAAGGACCTGTGCTGAGAAATCGCTCGGTAGACGCTCTGCAAGCCTGCCGATACCCTTGGCCGCAGACCATCGAACCACTGTGTCCTGTGACAATTTCAGCTTAGAGTCAAGAGAAGACGGCACTGCATTACCTTGTCTTGCAAGGAAGTGAATAATGCTTGTAAAATGCCTTCTATTTCCTCCGGAACGTCTATGTCGTCATCTTCGTCACTTCTTTGGATTCCCTCCACACCTTCTGTTACGTCCAGAGCGCGAGCTGGGAAAACACCTCAGACTATGCTTTCTCTGCGCAAAAAAATGTACTGGCCATTGATCTGGGAGTAGTTGGCTCTCGGAGGAATCAGCCGGAGTCCTATCCTTGATAACAGTTTTGCCCGGTATTTGCGAAGCAGGGTATTGCTCATCAAAGCCTCGCTTGTCCCTATGTTCTGCGAAATCTCTAAGAGTGTTGGAACGGCCAAACGGCACGCCTCCAAAGCTCCAAACTTGACAAAGTCACACAAGACTTGCAAGACGCCAATAGCCTAACCCCCGTGAGGCTGGACAGAGGACAACGATAGCACACCTACCAACAGAAATTGCTTCGTTTCCTGCAATACAGAAGTAGACCATGTGAGGAAGGCTGACAGTTGTTGTTTAGCATCCTTTCTGTGCTCATCTTAGCCATGTTTCAAAAAGTCATCTGGGGGAACCTACCGCATGTACAGTCGTGAAAGAAGCACTGCGGCTCCCTCGCGCTCTAGACCTGCATAGTCCAGATACTGCTTTCCGGTGGCTTCAAGTACCCTAGCTGTTTGCCCTTTGTGGCCAGGTTCGTCAAACTGATCTAGATCGAACGGAATTCTGCAGACGAGGGAGAGCCATAGCAGCACGACATAACGCAAAGCCCACTGAGACGGATCAGCAGCAGGACCGGAGGGTAGACGGACAAAATTGACGGCGATCGTCACATCCGCGATTTCGTGGGGAAAAAACCTAGCTGCTCATTCCAAGGACACGTTGTGAGCGACAGTGCGATGGACGGAGTGGCTTACTGATCGTCTTGTATCCTCTGAATTTGATGTAATTGTAGAGCAAATCGGCCAGACGTCCTATCCGAGTCATGGATGATGTGACGGACGCATGGGATGTGCAGACTCTGGCGTGTGATCTCAGGCATTCTGCAACGGGGATGACGAGATCCTCGAGGTAGGGATCCAGGAGATAGGATTGTTCCTGGTACTCTGCTAGCTGTTCGATGTTTGGTTGTTGATGTCATGAGACATTATCGGCGGGCGTACATACGATCAGAATGAGCCTCCGCAGAAGGTTGGACTCGGCGTTATTCTCTTCGCAAGTGGGTTCGACTGTCAAGTTGGACGCAAGCAATGTGTTCTGAAGGGAAACGAATTCATCGCGGCGCTCAAAGGACGCGAATAGCTGTCCTTCGTCCGTTGGTTCGTCGGACATCGCAGAAGGGTTGTGGGGTAGAACGCATTAGGTCAGCGAACAGTACTTGACCAAGTACTCATCATGCCCTTGTCCGAGCAGAACATCCGCGGTGTAAAGCGAAAAAGACGGGATGACGAAGAATCACAGGTGCTTCCATCGCATTCAATCTCTCCTACGCTAACGATATGCACCAGGAGGACAAGCTGCGCCGAAAACTGGCACGTCTTTTATGCTAACTCATAGAACAGTTGATGAAAACTCCGTTCTCAAGCACCGTGCTCTCGGGGAACTTCGTAAAGTGGTCAAGAAGGCGAAGACTTTTGAGGTACAAAAGACACTGAAGAAACTAAAGGATGCCCGGTGAATATTACACGTGAGCTCGGCGTTGTGGATACAAATCCTGATTTCTATTGCCGTCAGGCGCAAGGATCCAGGGAGCGACCTGACAAAGGATCTAGAGGCACAAATAGAGATGTTGAAGGTGGGTGAAATGGAGACCTGGACAGAGTTCAACAACAAGCTTGTAGCATCTCAGCTATGACCGACTTGCCCACTCGGCCCTTATGACCAAGTTGAAGAAGGACAAGATTCTCTCCGCGTACCCATTGATACAAACTATCTCGGCGGAATTAACCTCGAATCTAGCTCCTCCAACGACGCCGGGTACGATTGCGGCTAAAGTGCAAAGCCGCATCCTGAGTTGCAAGGTCCTCGCGTCCTCGGTCGTGTCAACTGTTGGAAGCCTGCGAACGTTCCTGGACGATTCTGTTCAGTCGGAAAATCTTGAGGATTCGACACACGACCCGCAATTGTCGTTAAATATTCCCAAGGAAAGGCGACTCGAGGATCCGATTGGCCAAGAAAGTTCTGAAGCAAGCAACGATGAAGAAACGGACGACGGTTGGGAATCTGGTACGGTCAGCGGGCAAGATGACACTGCGCCGGCATCGGTGGATGACCATGACGATGTAACTTTTGAACACGATTCAGATGACGTCCTTTCGGGGGACGCCACCAGGAACAAGAGATCCCGACCGCATGGGGGTCAGGGACAATCCGAGTTTCTGCCATCACTTTCTGTCGGGTTCGCCCGAGGCGATTCAGGTAGCGAGTTGAGCGATAGTGAAACGAGATTGGCGGATGGAATTAAAAAGAACCGACGTGGACAGCGGGCACGCAGGGCGTAAGTGGCGTGTTTATCTGGGCGTACGGCGCTCTCACTCCCGCTAGGATATGGGAGAAGAAGTTTGGGAGAAACGCCAACCACATCAAGAAACAAGGGATGTTAAGACGCCGTTTGGGTGGCTCCGTTCCGTCTGATCAAAGCTCTGGAAAGGGAAATTCGTCTTTACGATCCCATCCCACGCCAGGAAGATCTCGTGCACATACCCATGACCACGGACTTTTTACAAGACCAAATCCGCCAGCGTCTAATAGATCAGGCTCGACCGGGCGCAATGGCGGTGATCTGCGGAGAAAGCAGGACAGGGCGTTGCACCCGTCGTGGGAGGCGAAAAAGAAATACAAGGCGGCGGGCATCGTAGCTTCACAGGGAACGAAAATCGTATTCTAGCTCGATACTATACATTTTAGCCGCTGGGTAAAAATCTACATGGTAAATACAATTTCGGGACAACAGATACAAGTTTGGATGCGAGATAGAGTAGCAAAGTGGAAACCGAATCAAGCGGTATTTTATGGCTTGGGCATAGATATGACCAATTCTTGACTAGGCATTGCGGATGGCACAGACGTGCTTCTTTCCGCATTGCAGTCTACAAGCACGAGAACACCACATCTCGTCACAGCGAGGGCATCGCGGAAAATTTGTGCCTTGTTTCATGCACGTGGAACATATAGATCTGCAGGAAAGCCTTGAACTCCTTTCGATAGCTTTGAGAATGGGGGAGAGGACTGCGTGGTCATCGCAGTCTGTAGATGGGGGAAAAGATGTCTGGGAGGGTGCGAGGCAGTCCGGGTCGGTCAAGAGGGTGCGACTAATGGATGGTCTCCGTCTAGAGCCCGGAAAGGACGAAAAGAAGGAGAGAGGTGAATCTGGAGGTGTGTCGTAGCCATAGTCGGGACGTTTTCGGGGGAAAGAGATGTGGTCCCGGAGCCAGAGAGTGGCTGGGATAGTGGTTGTGAATGACCCATAGGCATTGGTGAGGCCCTCTTTGGGGACTGCAAGGAGCGCGCTCTGATTTATGCGCGCATAGATGGAGGCCATCGACGACTGCGATGCAGCGGAGGAGCAGGAGATGCTCCGAGGTCTAGTTTGGTGGGTCATTAAAGATGAGAATGGGCACACGACCCAATTTATAATCGGAGCATAACCCCATCAGCTCACGAGACCCTGTGGTCGTAAATCGGGCGATAGACTTGAAGGTCGTTCATAACGACGACGACGACGAGTGGCAGATAAAAAAGACAAACAAGACAAAATAGGGAATCACTCTGCGCACAGCGACGACGACGCGCATACAACCACCCCTGCAGACGATCCCGCCTCTCTTTACGTCTTCGCCATGGTAAGACTATTCGCATTCCCTATTTGCTCCCATTCCATTCACCGCACCCGTTTAATCGCTTGCAGGGCCAGACTCTCTCATCGCCCGGTTAGTATCACCGCATCGTCCCCGTACTCTTCATTTACCCCCACCCGTCAGCCACGGAAAAAAAATCAGAGTCCGGAGCAGATGATCGCCTTCTTTACGCCGTCTCACAGATGCAAGGTTGGAGAATCAGTGCGTCCCCCCCATTTCCCCCCTTTTCATGCCCGCAAACATCACCTGCACATCCAGCCATGGAAGATGCTCACACAGCCGTCCTATCACTCGAAAGCGGCACAGAAGAAAAGAATGCATTTTTCGGTGTTTACGACGGCCATGGTGGTAAATTTCTCAATTACCTCTCCTGCAAATTCTCACCCCCTCTTAGGCAGCACCGTCGCTAAATTTGCCGGTAAAAATGTCCACAAGCGTCTCCTTTCAGAAGAAAGCTATCGCGAAAGACGTTATGACGAAGCGATGAAAAGAGCATTTCTGGGGACCGATGAAGATCTTCTCGCTGGTATGCCGCTCCACCTTCCCTCAACTATTACTAATCAAATCTTAAAGATCCAGCTCACACGCGTGACCCCTCTGGTTGCACGGCCGTTGCTGCCCTATTGACTCATGATAAGAAAATTTACGTCGTATGTCGTCACCTGCATCGATCCCCATCGTATTTATCTTTCACCATCCCTTTTAGGCAAATGCAGGTGACTCGCGCTCCGTCATCAGTGTCAAAGGCCAAGTCAAGGCTCTCAGCTTTGATCATAAACCCTCAAATGATAGTATGTTCTACCTTCTTTGTATTCCTTCTCCAATCAATACACATCTGCAGCCGAGCGAGCGCGCATCGTTGGTGCCGGCGGATATATTGAATACGGTCGTGTAAATGGTCTGTATTCCGCTGACCTCTCGATTATCTCGCTTACCGAGATCATCCCAAGGAAACCTTGCGTTGTCAAGAGCACTAGGCGACTTTGAGTTCAAGAAAAATTATTCCTTAATTCCCCAGAAGCAAATTATCACTTCCGACCCTGATATCACCGTCCATGAATTAACCGCCGAGGACGAGTTCCTCGTCCTCGCTTGTGACGGTCTGTCTCTCTCATGTGCGTCCATGACGTACATGGTGTTCATTCCTCGCAACAGGTATCTGGGATTGTCTAACCTCTCAACAAGTCGTGGATTTCATCCGGCTCAGAGTTTCCGAGGGGAAAGAACTCCATGAAATAGGCGAGGAGATCTGCGAACACTGCCTTGCTCCGGATACTTCATCAGGGACTGGCATCGGTTGCGATAACATGACAGTCCTCATTATTGCGATCCTCAATGGCAAGACCAAGCAAGAATGGTACAATTGGATTACTGACCGCGTAAAATCTGGACATGGCTTTGATACACCCCGAACCACACCCCAGATCTACTCCCCTGCACGGCTCATGGCATACAAGGCCAGACGAGAGGCTCAGGAGGAACGCGAGCGACTACGAAGTCAACGGGGTGAAGATTTGAATACGCAACCACCAACACTGTTCGGATCCGCTGCATTCTCGGGTTTCGCTCGTGTCCTGGGGAGCACGGGTGGTATTTCTTTTAGTCCAAGTACCGGCATAGTGGCCGACGGGGGTGGTCGGCTCATGTTTGCCACTACAGAGGAAGAAGATAGTGGTGATGAAACAGAGACAGAAACTGGCCAATCATTCTTCACTGAAACTTTTGGTCGTGGGCGGGTAGACCCTGCTGCATCTCTGCGAGATCACTTGGCCGCATATGAGAAAGACCTGAAGGAGGCATTTGATGACGGTTTGGGTGAAAGCGTCGATTTCGAACCACGGGTGGTGGAGATTGATGATGAAAACATAGACGGCCCGTTTAGCCAAACCAATGGTGACGTCCCCAAGTCTCCACCCGATGTGATTTCGCATCAAAAGGAGCAACTGCTACCATCTGAACTATCTTCCTTTCCGCAGCTCATGATAAACGGTGCCGTCGCACCCGTTCAACAACTGCGGTCGGAACCGTTGGGAAACGAATCGGATCCGGTAACCAAAGCCGAGGGGCTGTTGGACAGCAGTGAAGATCCGCTGATTGCATGACTTCATTGTGGCCCTTCCCCTTTTGTTCTTGTTCTCCCCCCATGCTTTCGGATTCAGTGCGCCTTCTTAATATCTATTGGTTTTGTAACAGTTGCCGTCATCACCAATTTTGAAGTCTTTCTACCTCCAGTTGTAGCATCTGTAGCCAATGATCGTTCATGATTACCCTCGTAATGGTCACGATTCCCTTCATTCGGCGTTTCGAACCTCCATAACATACATCTTATACTCCCTTACAGGTTGTACACTACTAGTGGTTCATGTATAGCTGCTTGAAATATCTCCTCTTCATCCACTAGTTCAATGGACGTTGCGAAGAATAACCAGTTTGTTCTCGCAGAGGCATATGATTGTGCCTCCAGCTTCGCTGCCAGATGCGACGGCCCCGATCCCTAACAGCGAGCCAGCGTCGGCCTGGGCAACAGCCAGCACGCTCTGTTTCGCCCACAACTCCTTTGGACTGGAACTACGATAAATGTAAACATTTCCTCCCCGATCTTGCGACCCGTTTTCAAACGCCAGCACCATGTTGGACAAGTGATATGTGAAGCGCGTGTCGCGTTTGGACGCCAACACAAAAGCCAAGGCAGAAAAGGTGTTTTCGTGCTTCCAGCCGGCGGCCGAATCGTCAGAGAGCACGTGTCGCGTGCCATCAAGTCCATTCTTGACCACCAGACTGAGAGGGCCCATCTCGATACCCGGAAGCGGCGTAGAGAGCACGCTGAACGGGGTATCCCGCAGGCCCGCAGACCACGCCGGACGCGACCCGTCCTCGCCGACCCACGTGATAAACACGAGCCTCCCGACCGAGGAATCGACTTCCTCGTCCATCTCGCCCTGCGCGAGGGTCGGCAGCCCACGCCCGAGACCCAGGCCGCTCGCGTCTTCGCCTTGCTCCAACGCGGCCGTGTACTTTTCGAGCGCTTCGCGGACGGTGTAGAGTTCCGAGGGATCGAGCGTTTCGGGAACGTCCACGTCGTCCGCCTCCGCGCTTGACGTGCCGGACGCGGCAAAGACGTGGGTCCATTTGGTGCCCTCGTGTTGCTTGTCTAGATGGATGGTGAGGATACCGAACGCGTGGTCGCCCTCGCGGTCCCACGTCCAGAAGCTCGTCGAGGGGCGGATGTTGTCCCAAAGCTGCTTGGCCGAGTAGCGGGGAATAGCGAAGCCCTCTACCACAGAAGTTATTGCGACGTGAACGGTGAGCGTCTTTTGGGAAAAGGTGACCCTGATCTGCGATGTTGGGGTGGTAGAGGGGAGGGGGAAAGCGACGGTGACTACGTCTGCTGTTTGGGTCCAGGAGTAAGGGTAAGGTTTAGTAGGCTGCGGAGGTCCTTCGGCATCCAAAACGTCCTCCGGACGTGGGATTGGAGCGATCTCGTCCGGGGATGGGTCGTAATGAACTGGGTGGGGTTCGCTGATTTGACGATAAGGAGCACTGCCGAGAAGAAGGTATGCATTTCTAGCAGAGTGATATGTCATAAGCATGGGCACGTCTTCCCCACGCCTGCGCCAGACGATATCAAGGGCAACAGATTCCAACTGCATTTCAAAGGGGAGAGTGAAACGGGCAGCCCATATGTCAAATTCATGATATTTCATAGGGTGTTTTGCTGATGGGTCAGAGGGTGTACCATAGTGTCTGGAAGACAACAGCGCGATAGCGATACTGTCGGAGGTTCTGGTCACATTGTGCACCCGGAACGGGATGGAGGATCTGGGGACGGTGGTATCCTGGTCCACCAACTCGAAGCTTGCAAGAAGAGTCGCAGATCCAGTGACGGGGATGTCAAGAACGTATAAAATTCCCCGTCCGTCACCGACAAAGACGACATGTTCGTCGAGGAAGGCAGCAGACGGGTACTCGGGATGTACCAGATCGATTTGCGGAGCGGCGATGGATGTGGGGAGCTCGTACACGGGAGTGAAGGAAGGCTCGTTAGCAGCCTACCCCACGGCGTAAGTAACATCACAGGCTGGAGACCAAATGTCTCACATCAACGACGTCGACTACGATCACCTGGTGGTTCGTGTCGACATATAAACCTCTCCCCTTGACCGGGGACAGGACTAAGTGATTGTGGGTAATTCGGCTCTGTACTTCCTCGAATGTGAGAGGAACCTTTCCGTAAGAAGAGGCTTGAGTCGTCTTATACGGGAGGTCATATCGGTGGACAACAACAGCCTGGTCGAGGAGAAGGAGCTTATAGCCCTCAAACTTGGGGTTCAGTAGGCTGCGAGTAGGTGTAAAGTCCGTCATTGGTCGATGTCAACACAACACTACCAGTTCCTTGAATTCCGAAATCTGAATCAGCCAGACGGCACCGCCAGCCTCAAGTTCATCTGTGAGTCGACAGGGGATCATTGGCATCATTCACCGGTGTACGAGAATGCAGACATGTATCATGGAGGGCATAGAAACTCATTAAAGCAGCGGAAAGTGTTCTTTTTCCAGGTGAAGGACTTGTCACGCTCACTCGACTGTTGCTGCCCCCAGAGGAATCATGACAAGCCAATCAAAGATAGTAATCAGCCCACCTGCAGTAGGATGGTGATACTGACCAGACGAATATCATGAGAGCCTGGAACATGAAGATGAGGGAATGCACTTCCGCATGTCTAGTTAGTACTAGATCTGCATCACATGGTATTTTGCGCAATCTCAATCACATTGTACGACTGTTAAGCCGATTCGTCGTGCAGTAACACATATTCGCGATTTGACAAGCCAAATTTAACAACTTGCAACGAGAGTCAGGATGAGTGAGAAGAACAGACAAAACAACACACTATCTCCTGCCCTTAGCTCATAATATCTCGTAGTTGGAATGGCTTTATCATTGACGCGAGTAGCATTTGTAGACTCAAGGTCGATAATGTAAGGCCTTCCAAGGTCATTAATGGAACGCACCGACTAAGACAGGGAAGGACAAACTTAACAACGGCTTTGACACTACCAAATTCGTCTTTTTCTTGCACCTGGCGGTCTGTGATTCATCCAAAGCAGTCAACAAGAGAGACAAAGGGCACTGTACAGAAACGTACGTTGAATGACTGCGTGTTGTTTGGAACAGGAAGGATGTTCGACGAATATATCAGCGACTGTCCTGTCTCTCCCCACTAGATAGGCACTCTGTCGGTGAATGTGAAGGAGTTCTGTGATAGAAAATTAAAGACCGCCGCATCCATACAGAGACCCAAATTTACCTGGTTGTTCGTCCCCTTTGAAAACATACAATCTCCATCCCAACGTGGGCTTTCTGGCCTCTGGGGGTTCGTTGTATTTCAGAACGGTACTCGTCCCATCAGCCGCTTTGACTGTATTAGTAGCAGCTGCAAGCAGTCCGGATGGGTTGAGATTTGGTTTGAGCTTATCGACTGGGCTTTTAGAGCGGGGTGGGGAGCGAGAGCGACGTCTAGGTGAGGCAGAACGACGTGATTGTGTTGCACGCTCCCTACTGCTCTCGCGGTGACGGCGGTCGCTGCGATAATCCCTGTTCCTGTCGCGGTCACGGTCGTTATCCAGTTCTCTATCCCCTCTCCTCTTCCTGTCATCGTATTCGCGCTTGTAGGATCGTCGGTCTTCAGGATATTCCCGTCTATCTCTTCTCCGTTCTCCATCTCGTCTTGGGCTTTTTTCTTTCCTGTGGTCGGTACCATAACGGCGGTCGTGGCGTCCTTGCTGATCTGAGTCATTATAACTTTTGCTCCGCTGGTGGTCACTGTCGTTGTACTCGCGATTCAGGCTGTTGTCCTTACCATGGTCACGCGAGGAGGGAGACATTGTGAGTTGCTGTGGGAAACAAACAAGGGTCACTAAATAACCATGTCTAGCTTGCGTCGTTCATTTGTTCTTTTCAAAGACTTGAAAACACGGCGGCCTTTTCCAAGGCAGAGATACAGTACTCTTGCAGAGGTTCATATCTGCAACAATTTTCCAAGACGAGACTGACGCCTCTGCACATGGCAGGATGTACGTTCTGACTCTACCTTCCGAATTCCAGTAATCGATTTCTCTGCATTTCGCGGTACCTCGGGGCTTTCGGAAAAACGTCGTGTCACTGATGACATTGTGAACGGCTTCAAAGAGGTTGGTTTTGTCTACTTGAGTGGTCATGGCATACCTGGGGACGTGATCGACAACGTGTACAAGAAGGTAAGGTCTCAAAACTTATCCAAATATGTGATAAACTCATACATTGAAAGAGCGCAGCATTCTTTAGTTTGCCACAGGAAATTAAGGTAAGAATTCAAAGTTCGGTATCCGAATGATAGCGTTTGAAAAGAACGCAGGACCAAGTCGCCTGGGAGGGCCCTCGTTCAAACCGGGGTTATGTCAAAGTCGGTCGGGAACGTTTAACGCGGTCTTCCGATGTAGCCGAGATAGCAGCGCTACGCGCCAAGGCTCCAGACATGAAAGAATCGATTGAGATTGGTCGCGACTGGGATCCCATCTGGAAGAACAAATGGCCGAGGGAAACTAACTCACCAGGGTTTAAACAAACAATGCTTCATTTCTTCCAGGTAGGTCGACGTTGCTTTCTGGACAAAGACCGGGCTTTACGACTTTGAAAGACATGCCATGAGTTGCATGTAGCTGTCATGCGTTCTATTGCTCTAGGCCTGGATCTTCACGAGTCCTTTTTCGATCAAAGGATTGACCAACAGTACCATAATCTGAGACTTCTTTCATACCCTTCCATACGTACCAAACTACTCTCAAAAGAAGGGCAAGCAAGAGCTGGCGCGCATTCAGGTGTGCTCACAAATTATGCTAGTTTGAATTGGTCTTAACTTGTGCTTGTAGATTATGGGACCATAACCTTGTTGTTCCAGGATACTGTGTGTCAATGCGGGTAGCTTGATGGTTGTCCCATACTAACTTGGTTGGTTCCCAGGTTGGAGGACTAGAAGTTCAGAACCCACATACCCAACGCTTTCAGCCCGCACATCCTGTCGTATGTCTAGATCCTGCAGCGTGATTCTGATTAGAGCACTGACGGCCTTCTTTAGCCAGGGATGATCGTTGTAAACGCAGGAGATTTACTGGCACGTTGGAGTAATGATGTGCTCCGCTCCACACTTCATCGAGTGGTTGCTCCGCCAGCTCAAAATATTGACGATGCGGACGGTATGACACCTACCCGTCAATCCATCGCTTTCTTTTGCAGTCCCAACTACGACGCGACTATTGAGTCCCTACCGACGTGTATCAGTGCGACGAATCCGAGCAAATACAATTCTGTGACAACTGAAGAGTATATTGTCGGGCGTTTGGCTGCCACTCATGACTGACAGAGCTAAATGTTGTCTTTACACTCCCGAATAAACATTAAACATCAACGAAATTGTTCAGAGACGAGATTCCCTGCATAGAAACGACTGAGTGTGTAGGAACATCCACCATCTTCTTGTCTACAGAAAACCCAAAGGTTCTTCAGAAAGACATTTCCGCGCACCCAGTCCTCAGTTACCCTATGACCAGGTAGCACCCACGATGTGGCAGTGGAGAGTGGGCCAGGGGCTGGGCTTGGGGTGGCAGGGGTCAGTCTAGTGGCAGGGGCCATGTAGGTATAGCGTAGTCACGTGCGTAGAGAGCCCTCACTGCACTTCCATCCCGACCGCCATCCGGGGTTCCCTGTTCGCTATCCAGGGCGTGTCCTAGGTGTAGGCCTCTCCAACGATCGACAGACCCTTCAAACCCAGCCGTAAATGGACTATCACAGATGTCTCACTTTGGTCGTCATGGAATGGGACCTTCACCTGCGGTCCACTGAACAGCGCGAACCTAGGAGAAAATGCATTTACGCGGGTAAGCAGGGAGATTCGTGGGGAGTGTGCTCCAGGAGAGGAAGAGGGGCAGGAGGACTGGAAAGACTTGACGACAATCGAGGGCAGAGGCGCGGTCTGCCGTATCTGCCATGCACCATTCCCTGTACAAGTAGCATTTGGTTTTCGTTCGTTAGAACTTTCAGCTCCACGACAAAGGTGGAAAAGAGTATGCAAAGGTATCATGGTTCAACACGTTCTCCAGTTCCAGCGGACTGTTCTTGCATCCTGCGGCCGCTATCCTATCCCCTCTTCGTGTCAGGATCACAGTATCTGTGCCATTATGGTCGCGCGAGTCTGCGAGTTGTGGGAAATATAGACTGCCAAGTACTCTCACTCTACCATCATTTATATGTCTGGCTTGCGCCGTCGCTCACTTGTTCTTTTCAAAGACTTGAAAACACGGCGGCCTTTTTCAAGGCAGAGATATAGTACTCTCGCAGAGGTTCATATTTACCGTTTTCACCAACACAGCTAACCCCTCTGCACATGGCAGGATGTACGCTCTGACTCTACCTTCCGAATCCCAATAATCGACTTCTCTGCATTCCGTGCTACCGCGGCGCTCTCAGAGAAACGTCGCGTTGCTGACGACATCGTGAATGGCTTCAAAGAGGTTGGCTTTGTTTACTTGAGTGGTCACGGCATTCCCGCGGACGTGATCGACAACGTGTATAAGAAGGTAAGACCTAGAAAACTGACGACGCACGCACGATAAACTCATACATTCTACAAGAGCACAGCATTCTTCAGTCTGCCACAGGAAACCAAGGTAAGGGGTTCGAACCCTGCATCGAGTAATAACATTGAGAGGAAAATGCAGGACCAAGTCGCCTGGGAGGACCCTCGTGCAAACCGAGGTTATGTCAAAGTAGGCCGGGAACGTGTAACGCAGTCTTCCGATGCATCCGAGATTGCAGCGCTACGTGCCAAGGCTCCAGACACGAAAGAATCGATGGAGATTGGTCGTGACTGGGATCCGACTTGGAAGAACAAATGGCCAGGGGAAGCTGATTCACCAGAATTTAAACAGACAATGCTCCATTTCTTCCAGGCAAGTCATCGTTAATTTTACATGAGAGCTTTGCTTTATGATCTTGAAAGACATGCCACGGGTTGCACGTAACTGTCATGCGTTCTATTGCTCTAGGCCTGGATCTTCACGAGTCCTTTTTCGATCAAAAGATTGATCAACAGTACCACAATCTGAGACTTCTTTCATACCCTTCCATGCGCGCTAAGCTACTCTCACAAGAGGGGCAAGCAAGAGCTGGCGCGCATTCAGGTGTGCTCGCACCTCCTCCTTAGTTTGGACTTGTCTTAACCTCTTACTGTGTTTGCAGACTACGGGACTATAACTTTGTTGTTCCAGGATGCCGTACGTGAATGTGGGCAGTATGCTACACGTTCCTGCTGACTCGATTCCCAGGTTGGAGGACTGGAAGTTCAAAATCCACATACCCAACACTTCCAGCCTGCTCACCCTATTGTATGTTTTGACCTCGCAGCGTCGTTCTGATTAGAACACCGACGTCTTTGTTCAGCCAGGAACAATTGTCGTCAACGCAGGAGATTTACTGGCACGTTGGAGTAACGACGTGCTCCGCTCCACGCTTCATCGAGTGGTAGCTCCGCCCGCACAGAAGATTGACGGCACGGAAGGCATGACACCTGCCCGTCAATCGATTGCCTTCTTCTGCAACCCAAACTTTGACGCGACTATCGAGTCCCTACCGACTTGTGTCAGCTCAACCAATCCGAGCAAGTACAATTCCGTGACGACCGAGGAGTACATTGTCGGGCGTTTGGCTGCTACGTATGATTGACACTGCTGAATGATGTCTTGTACACTCCCAAATAATATTTAAGGAAACTATCAGAGACGGAACAGAGAACGACTGAATGTGCAAGGACATCCATACCCTCTTCGTGGCTACAAAAAGGACCATGAATGATACCTCTCACAAACAAACTTCTTCAGGACGACACCTGCCAAAGCGCCGTTTTCGTGTACGCAGAGATGCAGTCCTCGGTTGCCTGACGGGGTAGCGTCCATGATCTTCACCTCCTTCAACAGAGCTTTCGTACCCCAGCTGGAAAGGATCATAGAGGTTTCCGCGAAACGTGACTGGGATACCCGCAGATGTCTCGGCTTTGATAGCTATGGAATGATCACCTTCGCCCGCCGTCCCATGTTCTGACCTGAAAAACGCAGGAGTCGGACCCAGAAACGCTTGGGCAATCGTTGCGGCTGAGATCGGGTCGGGTGGTGTGCTCAGACTGGGGAGGAGCTCATAGTTTCCATGCCAATCAACCATCACCCGCGCCCCGCCCTGGGCAAGTATCTTCTGATCTTCGTTTGGCCCAACAACGTTCCAGCTCCATAGCGGAGAGGTGAAAAGAGGCGTGCGGGTATGGTTCGACATGACGTTCAAGTCGTGGTCAGCGACACCAAAGCCGAGAAGGGCGTGCAGGAAGGTAAACAGACAGCAGATGAACATGGACAGGATGATTCTATCCCAAAGTCTTTGAGGAGGTTCGATGTAGCACGCAGGGCGTTCAACGGTGGCTCGCTTCGGCGCCTTTGCGAACGATCGGTGGAGCGGAAGCCTGAGAGTCCTGACCTCAAATCTCGCAGCTCGCCGGTTGGTGTGTGATGACGTCCACATCATGTTGACGTTGCGAGCGGGTTTCCTTTTGCTAGAGCGTCCACCACAGAGTTCCAAATCAATTCCAGAATTTCAATGTTGTCCCGAAGCCGCACCAGGCAGTCTCCACTGCATTTGGGCTTTTCCAGATACCTAGTTCATATTTTCTTCGGTTTCACTTTCGGTTCAGCGTACTACGGCGGGGCAATCTGGAAAGTTCTATGTCGAGGTTCATCTTGACCGCCTGAGCTAGTATAGTCTCCCTGTCTGATCTACAGTGAACTGTAGGTCTATCAGCGTCCACTAGGAAATGCACTCCACCTCAACCTTTCTGCATCGGTGAATGGGCTGGCAGATGCGAGAAGCTGGTATTTTGTGCTCTGAGATTGGTTGCGCCACTGACAACATTTCAAGGACACACGCGTCCTCGTCCAATGATTTTGTGAGCTCGTTGTGCTAATAGTAGCATCGTTGATCTCCTCCCAAGTCAACTCAGTGGGATGCTACAGTTACAAAGGATAGAAACACCCATCTCGCTATCGGGATCTGCCGATCGTTTGCGCCAGCAACGTTGCTTCCCTAAAAAGTAACGTTCAACCGTGCCATCAACGGCCCCGTCCACTTCGAGTTTCGAGACTAAGAAACACCGTTTCAGTGGAACGGTTGGTGTTAACCAAGCTTAGCCGACTGTCATGAGCGACACCGATCGACTTGCTGAAAGGCCGAGTTGTTCGATACAAGACATGGCCGGATATGTTGTCTGTTTGACATTCACGCGAACCAGACCACATGTCCAGTCATATCATGATTGTTATCAAGTCTTATTTGGCGAGGCCGCAGTGTTATCTACGGGCAATCTTAATCCGCTTCTCCGCAGTGGCAAGGCGGTGGCTTTTCATAGTGTTTCGTCTCCCTCGGACACTTGCAAATTCCGTGCGGGTATACTAATTAGGCGTATATCAGCCCCAAGCGAGTCTCCGCACTGATAGGAGAGGACTTGGAGCCCGTGATAACGGACCGAATGTCTCACTGCAACCATTTGCTGGAGTTATCTCATGGTCGTGTCTCTAGTAGCATCATATAAATAGCCTTACTATGCCATGGCCCATGGTGCGGTTAATTCAGTCACTAAGTTTGTTCACCTGTTGCGTATCGGTTTGCTCACGGTTCTTCGTCAGCCTTTGAATTGCCATTGGCTTGCCGTTGACGACTCCACTACAACGACTACGGGGATGCGTTCCCTCTCGGTACTCTTTTGATGCTACGCTGTTGCTCCAGTTGTATCTATGCCTGCACCCGCTCGAGTTGTGAGGGAAGTTCCTTTCAACATGAAGAGGACAGGACAACCCACTCCCTTTCGCCTCAGGCCCTCAGCATGCGCCAAATAGAATGGCCGGCATTGGTCGCTGGTGAATGGCTAATCGAGCACAGAATGATTGTGCCACTGCAGCCATTTCACCTCGGAATGGACGAGGACCAGTGAGATCCACTTGCGATGCACTTTGAAAACGGCAACTGATCGTTATTTTTGTACAGATTCCAATTCCCAGCACGGGACAAGACGAGCGAGCCAAACCCCCCGTGTGGTGTCCGACAAAAACGAAGACGTTTCGCCAGCCGCACAGAGCACACGTGTTATTGTACGTTCGGTATCTTGGATGATGTGCGCGGATTCGTTCAAAACATGCTTCCGAAAGAAAGGGTTTAGTCTCCGATTCGTCGCGGTTGATGCTGACTCGATGAAAGGTGGAGACCAGGGTACGCATGTTCAGAGAGATGCGCCCGGGACTCTACTGCCAGCAGCACGACACTACACTTGCTCGAGATGTCACGATTCAACGTCACTGGTACTAGATTCCCGTATCGGCGTTGCTTACTTATGTAGTCGAGTGACTGAAACTGATCAGTGGACCCATTGTGGCATGTATATCGAGAGACAGCGCGCCTGCCTCGTGTACGCATGAGTCAGTGCCCATATGATCGAGGTCTAGGTCAACACGTCTTTGGCGTCATTACGTCGTCGGATCCGTGAATGAGAATGCTGTGATTTCATCCCCGTCTGTTGGCAGTGTCGCAACATGCCTCGCCGGGCATGGACTTTGTGGGAAGGAAGGCGTCGGTAGTGTAAGCATATAATAGAATAGATATCTATGTACATACAGAATGATGCTGTGATCAAACACAGAAAAATGGACATGCCTTCGCGAGTACCTAATCGAAAACCCTTTCAATCTTTCGCCACCAAAGTACCTGTGTTCTGATTCATATCAAAGTATGAAATAGTCGTCGTGGCATGCTCTGGCATACTCTCTTCAAAGTCACTCTGGCAGTGACTATCAACGGGCGCGGAGGGATCGAGAAATAAATGGGATAAAGCGAGGAGAGGGAGTCTGGTTGGACACCGTGCTTAGAAAAATAGATATGTCGTGATAAACACGCCGAGCGCTATGATGATAACCACCTGCAGTGGTACACCCTCCTGGTGTATGACAGTGTCGCGGTCCACCACGGTCCCCACTTCTGTCCCCCCATAGTACGTGCTCGCACCGTCCTCGGAACTAGCTGCGTAACTTCGTTTGTATTCGGATGGGGCGACAAACTCAGGCGCAACCGATTCTGGTGCTGTAGAGCTCGGGTCTGGCACTGCGGCCAGCAATGCACGCAGGCGCTGTATCTCAGCTTGGGCATCGCTGAGCTTGAGTTCGAGATCGCGATTGATTTGAACGGCAGGAGCGGGAGGCGGGGGCGGAGATGGTTGAACATTGACAACGATGCCGGACCCGTTTGTAGAACGCTGGAACTGATAAGAATCTTCTCGTGAATCCTCGCGATACAGAACGTCTGGTTCTCGTTGGGGTGGAGTCGCCGGACGAGGAGCGACGGGTGGTGGGGATACTGATGGTGGTACCCTGAAAGTGGTTTCGCCCTGGAAATGAAGTTCCATACTGAGCACTGGAGTAAGACTTGAATGGTCAAGACGCACGTCAGAAGCCATGCGTTTTTGGGGCAGTACTATGGTTGAAGGTTCCTCCAGATGATCGTCCTCTTCTCCCTCATCGATTTGACCTTCTGGTGGGAGATACACGACACGCAGCTTCTGTTGATACACCTTCCACTCATCGCCGGCGCCACTTGGCACATTCCACTAGAGAAACTTTGAGATGAAATTTAGAGACAAAGCAGGGCGATTCTCACGATATCCTGAAGATCTTTTGTTTCCTTGTCGGGAGTGATGAGAGTGCTTTGGATTAGGAACTTGTCCTTGCATTTGATAGAGAGCGGAGGTTCTTCCTTCATCGGCTGAAGCATTACTAAAAGGGAGATGGTTGAGATATATGAAAGACTGTGCGGCAGGGGCATACCGGAGACTTCGACACTGTCACCGGGTTCAATTCTACCTGAGTTGGGACGGACGCAATAGAGCTGATATATGTCTCAAAACGCTGTAGGGTACTGAAAGAGGGAAATACGGACCTTGGGTGCTGTTGTTTTGACTTTGAAAGCGACTGGGGAAACATTCTGATTTGAGACCAATAAGACTTTTTTGACGAGCTGAGTGAAAGGTCCTGGAAGCAATGAGAGAGAGATCAAAGGTAGATGTGTGTGTACTGACTGTTGAAACCCAGGGCATTGTTGGGGACGAGATGGACGGACATGCTGGAATGAGGAGGGGGCGGGTAACGTTGTAGTTTGAGCGGAGTTGGATGGGCCTTGGGTCTTTATTTCCACCCGCGGCGAGGATCACACACGCTCAAATAACTCGTGTAAAGTGCATGTTCATTGATATCCACAACATCGTGCCCAATACCATGCGCCATACTGCTCTCTAACGCGCAGCACCCGGCTCCATCTCATCCCGAAACGACTTCAACTCAGCGTGCACCAGCCACAAGTTCGCAATCTCCTTCACTCGATCAATCAGTACCTTGAGGGGACCGTCCGAGACAGCATCCCAGTGTGCCTGCGAAAATGTTGGCGATCAACGCAAGTGAGCCACTTGAACTTACTTTGACCGTGTCCCAGCCCAAAATGCCATGATAGACACTGGGCTTGCCGATGATCGGGGCCCAGCTGTCCCCGTGGAATTTGGGAGTCCCAGCAAGCCCCTGATGAATCTTCTCAACCAAGGATTTCAACTCGGTAATGGATTCCCCCTCGTTCAGCGTGAACGTGACGAATTCAGTGATCGGTGCGCCAAGAGCTTTGGTATCTTCAAACTCGACGTAATTGGCAGCCAATGGTTCAGAGTCGAAAGCAGGGTGGGCCGCAGCCTCTAACTCTTTGTGGATGGGCTGCTTGGCAAATTCATCGCGGGCTTCTTTCGAGACCCACTCTATTTGGCTGAGTCACTACTGTGCCAGATAACGCAGTGATGAGAAGAGTACCATTCACCCAGAAAACGTAGGTGGGATCTTCGATTTCGTATCCGATGTAAGACCTTCGACACGTTGATCAACAAGTGCCTTGGTATCAGAGGTTATGAGACCTACTTTATCGCCCCGGGTGCTTGGCTGACAAGAGCAAGGGCTCGATCGAGGCTGACTGAGCCAGACCTGTACTCTTTGGACGCTTTGAAACGGATGATTTTGGCAACGGACGGCATGGTCACCGGGAGAGGGCGGATACTTGAATCTGACGCTTATATTCGTGCCGAATCTATTGCGCATGACGTCACAGAGCCAGTTTACCTCCACTGATTATGCCAACTTCTTCATTTCAGGTGAGCTACAGCCTCTGGCGGATATGAAAGACTCGTTATCCCTTATCAGGTGCAGTGTGCTGCACGTAAGCTCATCTCTCAAGAACCTCAAACATAGTCATAAACCCACTATAGCATCACTCATGTCGTGAGTCTCCGATCTGTTTATGTTGGGCTCACCGCACAAATGTCGAGTAGCTGTCGATGTCGTGAAAACGCGTATTCAAGTTGACCACGCCTACAACATAATCGCTGCCACTCGATACGTCGTCGCGAAACAGGGTCCTCGCGTCCTTCTCACAGGTTTTGGACCGTCAACCGCAGTAGGCTACTTGTCCAAGGCGGCGCGAAATTCTCTGGCTATGAGTGCTGGAAAGCCAAATCCGTGCAATTGGTTGGCTCCGAGAACGCCGTCAAATACCGTACAGCAATCTACCTCGGTTCAGCGAGCACCGCAGAGTCAAAACTTTATTTATCTCACATACCTGTGGGTTATCCCAGATTTTTTGCAGATATTTTACTTACACTTCTTGAAGCAACAAGAATTAGACTTGTCTCTCAACAAAACTATGCAACGCCTCGTTTCTGGTTTCACTCGCCTGACTCGAGAGGGGGGCGTTAGCGAGTTGTATGCAATCGATTGCACCATGCTGACCATTTTCTTTGCAGGCAGATTCCGTATGCCATCGCTCAGTTTACCGTAAATGAATGCTTTCCGCGCCATGTCCGAGGAGACACGGAAAAACCTTTCTGCATCATCCAAGTTTTCCATTCAACTGAGCAGCGGGATCATTGCTGGATTTGCGGCTGCAATCCTTAGTCATGTAGGTCGTGCATTCTCTCATCCGACTAAGCTAATCTCCATAGCCTGCAGATACGTTACTGAGCCAGATCAACAAGGGGCATGGCCCCGTTGGCTCCATGACGCGCGGGCTTACTGTGCTAGCCCGGGAACCAGGGTTCCGCAGGTTATTCGCCGGATTGGGACCGAGAATGGTCATGACTGCGGGACTAGTATCTGGACAATTCGTCTTGTACGGAAGCCTTAAGCGGGTAACGTCTTTTCCCTCGAATATCAAGTGCTAATTTATCTCCCAGGTCTTGGTGCTCCTGAGATCCATTAAGAAAAGAGCACAGCATTTTGATTTTCCCCTCAAAGAAATATACACCGAAGTCATGTGCTCGTTCGTGTAAGAGTTTCCGGACAATTTTCAGTCATCTAGATTTCTTCCTAAAACCTCTGCGAGGCGAGCCTTGACGCCGGTTTGCAGCAAAGCTTCGTCACTCGTGAGATCCCATTCCAAAACGCGTCGTGCGACTTTCTCGGCATTTTGAAGGTCCAATCGTTCCTCGTCGGTCATGTTCTCGTCAAGCAGCTTACCAAATTCATGCTTGGCCAGCAGTTCGCTCGATTGAAACAAAAGATATATCAGCGAACGGATATGAATATGTATACGGCGTCCGCGACGCCTGCAAAGACGTCACATACCTGACATACTCGGCCCTGGTTGCGACCCGACGTGGGAGCCCGAACATCGCCGCACATTGCGCAGCTTGGGATGAAAGCGATAGACCCTGTGTGACGCTATCGATGTGTCAATTGGATCGCATTGTTTTGTACGTGCCAGGGGATACCGGTACAAATACATCATCTTCTCGCCCGGCCCTGGTAAGCGGGAAACGTCGTCTTCTTGACGAGAATGCGTGTTCTCCACGCCATCAGTGTCGAGTACATCACCAGTACTGGACGCGAAAAGAATTCTCATGTGGACGAAATCGATGGGAAACTTGTGTGGGTCAAGCAGACCCTTGCGAAAGATGTCGTGAAAGTGGGATGCGACAAGTACTTTGGGGCAGTCTTTGCCACGATTTAAAAGGTGTTTCAAGACACCACAAAACAGACCGGCCCCATCTGAGCACGTAAGCGGTATAGTTTTCGCATATTCGGAGTGAAGACTAACCTGTAGCTATCGTTCCCTTACCAAACTCATCCAGTAAAATCAGGGACTTGGAGGTGCAATTGCGTAAAGCGAACGACACTTGATTAAGGTCTATCATGAACGCTGATTGGACCTTGTGAGGGGAAAGAGTTGAGTGAACGCGACTCGTGAACTTGCGAATTACTTTTGAAACGGATTCTCTAGTCTGGATCCGCGTGAAGACTGCCAAAAAATTAGCATTTCCCACAAAGACCATCATCAAACGAACTTTTATCGACTATCCCCAACGTAGCGGACTCTGCAGGGACAAAGCTGCGGGAAATCAAGCGGCGAAATATCTCCAGATGCTTCGTGGCCCACCTCCCAATCTACGGAACGCTTGTTGGTCACTTGATGGATCTAATTTACGCAGTTTGGTACGTACTTGTGCCATATATTGGATCATTGCAACCTATGACCAAATTGACCCAACGGACGACCATCATGCATTTTTGCTTACCTGCTTCAAATAAACGCTCTGTGGATAAAAATCGGTAGTTGTTCAAGTGGAATATGAGAGAAGAACTTACTTTACCACAGGCATTCGCTCCGGTGCAGAGAATCACACTGCTCCACGCAGCTCCACCACCCATATCCGAACTACTCTCGTCCTCATAAGACATCCCAAAGCCTACTCCACCGACAAGACGTGCATCGTTAGGAATGAAGGTGTCCACGATCTGCTCCTGCAGAGGATGTCTGATGCGGGAGTTTAGGTGCTATCTCCTAGGCAAACAACCGAACGCAGTTACGCACCTTCCTTGGACGATGTCCATGACAGGATCTTCTACCATTCGGGGACGCCGATATTCGAATGCTCTTGCTGCTTCTGCAAACGAGAGCAAGCAGTCAAGTTCAGCGCAAACACTGGAGGCATCTTCCATGGCTGGGCCATATCGAAGGACCTTTTCCAGTAATTCTTGGACGATTTCGATCTCTCGATCTGCACACTTAGTCTAGAAAATCTAGAGAGAAAACCACCCGTACCGACGATCGCCGGGTGTAGATCTCCGATGTGGTTATCCATTTCTGTGATAAACCATCGAATGACTTTTTCAGGGACACCACGCGGTTCCGTACCTTGCATTTCTTTCGATTTAAAATAAACATGAGACCTGCGGGCGATCCTGACTGAAGAGGCACGAACAAGGGCGTCAAGACTTACTCAGAGGAGAACTAGTAGGGCGGGTGGGTTAATTTGGACAGGCAATCTCGACCATGCTCACCTGAAAAGTCCATCCATTCAGTACTTGAATTCCAGTCTCTGTCTCCCATTCCTCGCGCATCGGTACGGTGATAAGAAAGCCTTTCAAAAAAGGGTTGAGTCACGTCGCTTATATGACAAAACAGTACGAACCAAGCTGAGGAAAATACACAACGTTCAACGATTCTGCATAATCCACGGGAATAGTTCGAGATATTTGTTCAGCTACGTTTGACTGCCTCACTTGAATATTACTGTCAGATGAGAGGTGTTACGCCAACCGACCAAGACAGCATCAATCCCTCGGTAAACATGTTTTCGTTTGTCAAGTTCTTCATCGACGTGTGGTCGGACGCACACCCGGGCCACTTCAGCTGAGTCTTCCCAATCGATCTAGCAACATCACAATAAGGATCGAAGCCACAATTCAACCAGAGAAAATAGCTAACAGTATCGTTGACGAGATTTCCGACTTCGGTGAAAAAAGCTAGGTCTAGCTTGATCAGCTACCATTTTTCAGAACCCGGGGTGATGTTAACTGCGATGAGTACTTACTTTTACTACGATATCAACATGTTTGCTATGATGTAACTCCGCTAGTGCATTACGAATCATTGCCGAGTGACAAGTAAACTAGAAGCAGCTCACAACAAGTCAATATCGGTGATGAAGAGGGACTGACCTTCACTAATGCTTGCCAATCAGAAATTCTTCCCTTCCCGGATCTTAGCGACCTCAATGTCCTAGGAATGTTTGCAATGCCTTTCAGCTGACTCTGTAATGCGCCCACCACCGGCAAGTTCTCGGGGCGCAGGAAGCATTCTACTGCATCATGTCTCGCCTCAAGTGTCTGTAGCGATAACGATGGTCGCATAAACCACGTGCGAAGTAGCGAGCGACCCAAGGCAGTCCGAGTCGTGTTCAATATGCCTAAATACAACAAAAAATGAGTGGTGGAACACGAGTGAGGAATACGATAGACCAAATAACGATAGTCCTTCCTTCGTTTGATCGGAGTGGATGGTTGCATGGTTCTCACTCTCAAACACTTGCAAGGAGCTGTTGCGATAGAGCGATCTTAGCACGAAACCACGTAGGATTAACAGAGTAGCTCACCAAAGAGTATCTGTGTTGACATGCATCACTTGATCGCTGACAGAAACTGAGTAAAGCGAACAAGACGGAGAACATGACATACAGCGCCAAGGCCTCAATACTATAAATATCCAATTCCGCTGTTCCTTCAACATCGTCCAGCTCTCCTGTGGCTCGTTCGCGAGTAAGGAAGTCAAGAAGTGCCCCTATCGACGACATCTGTGTGCAATGTCACTTCTTGGTTTTTAGTGTTTATTACATGACTCACACAAAGAGGTGCTGAATCTAATGAAGCGAAATTTGCCAAACGTATGCCAGCATTCCACCGTTCCATAGTAGGATCACCAGTGACTTCTCTTCTCTTGGTCATGAAATGGTATGCATTTCTTATTCCGTTGACTGGAGAAATGTCGGACGTATCCCCGTGGTTTGAATTCGAGTCACAGCCCAACCGAGCGAGCATGTTCAACGATAACAGCTTGTTCCGGCCCTTGGTGGGAACGAACTCTTTATGCGGCCTAATCTGGATAATACCACCCGAGGCTTCCGCTATGGAATCATGGACTAAAACGTCATTATATGCGTCATGAATAAACAAACTCACCGTGGTCTTGCAATACCGAGATGAAAGAATCATCAGCCTTTGAGCTGGTAAGTATAAAACCCGGGTCCGAGCGTTCCAAGACTATGATGTTTCAA